>JAXGGA010019953.1:0-19105 GCA_038373865.1 Uloborus plumipes
AAAAATAGGAAAATATGCAAATTCAACACCCGAAAACATTAAAATTGGTAGCTAGATATAAAAGCGAGTCAGTTTAAGATGCGTTAACCTTTTCAAAGCTCACCGCTATCACAGTTTAACAAGTAAATTGCCACCATAAACTGAAACTGGAAGGAGGAAGAGAAAAAAATACTGTACTCTTCTCCAATAAATAAGATGTAGAAGAGCTACATCCAAACACTCTGAAAAATAATAAAGAGGAGATAGGAAAATCGTGCGATTCTGTAGAGTGGCTGCTTTAATGCCCTTGCATTTTTTGTATCCGGTTCTTTTGCTACGATAACTAAATGGTGGTAGCATAGTCTGCTTTTTGCACGCGCGACCCACTTGACCCCATAAATTGACCTTTCTCTCCTTGCTTTACTTTACGGTCACTATTTTCATCTTTAGACCATGCTGCCATCGTAACTCTGCTCTGGACGAATTGCAAAAGGAGCGAATTATATTGTTCTTCCTTTCCTTCCCTCCGAGGTTTATTAATCACGTTTTGGTTAAGCGGACCGGTTAAAGCTTAACAAGAAAGCGTGAAAGTTACACCCTGTTTAGCATTGGAACACGACGCCTTCAAGATTAATCCTTATTTATAGAGCTTCAATTTGCTGTGAAATTGTGACTCAAATTCAGGAGAGAAAAATAGTTGAATTTATGATACGTATGTCAGATAGATATAATCTGAGTGATTTCAAAGCATTTAATTCCAAACAAGCAATTTAGCAAGTACAGCAGAGAAGAAAGTAAAAATTAAACTGAAACTAAAAAGAAAAAGGTGTTTGGACCAGAAAAGCTCTTAAAGGAATTGAATGAATTATTTTTATCATGTTTGTCCTCCTAAAATGGCATTTATTAGTCTACCTTTTGACATTTCACCTAATTGTTGCTGTTAACTAATTTATAATGAATAGTTTAAATTTAAATTAAATTCTTTGCGCCCAAAATCATAACTTTCTGTTAAGAAAAGATTTCAATACTTCTGTATAACTTCAGATAAGTTTTTAAAAAATAATAACAACTACTCTTAATGTGTTCCAAAATTTGCAAAATAGATTTTGAGGAAATTAGATAAAATTACTTAAACATTTCAATTAATGAATTGTATTGTTATTTTAACAAACTAGAACACAAACATTCTATTTAGTAATTATTAGAATTTAATTTATTAATGTAGGAAATTCAAAAAAATGTTTCAGAAGTATTAGCTTAAATATTTAATTACTAATCATTTTGTGAAATACACAAGTGCTGCAACAATTCAGACACATTTGCATTTAATTTCCCATTGAAAAATTGTCTAATACATTACTCATTATGCTACCACTTAAACTGAATTATATCTAAAAACATAAGTATTAAAACATTGCACCCAAATAAATAACATGATTTTTAACTACTAACTAAATGTACTGAACTGTAATGCAACGGAAGCTGATACTACAAAATGGGAGCGGATGCGAGATTTTGGCCATTTCTCAAAGAATTGAAATCTTCACTCCATTAAGAGAGTTCATCCCACTTGATTTAGCGGTAGGCAACGCTAGGCACAAAGAGTGAAGCATTATCATATTCTATCCATTTAAAAAATAAAGGAAACTAAAGTTGCTTTTTCAGGCTATTGTATAGAGATTATATCGTCACGGCTGACACACACACTATCACAACCTCTCCAATATTCAACAACCCCTCGCTTTAATCGCCCCGGTAAACCCCCACATTTTTTTTTTCCTCTCTCCTCCGAAATCATCCCAAGTTGTGGGAAGCCCGTTTGGGGGAAAAATACCACGACATTGTTCAGTATGCTTCACATCTGTTACTGAAACTGTGATTAATTATCCTCGAGAGCAATTTCTGGCCATTTAGTGTGAGAACTTAGGACCCCACAGACTTTCTCGAATCAATTGCCGTGAAAAATGATTTTTGGCGGACGGTTTCATTGTCACCAGAACCATGAGAATCTTCGGGCACACATTCATAAACAAGAAACTGGCGCATTCTCATACGAAAAGAGTTTTCTAATATCTCCAGGCACTTTTAGATCAATTTGCCATGCACAGAAAGCTAGAACAGTGTCCGGTTCACTTTAATTGCTGCGTACTTATTTAATTAAAATTATAATTTATTTCGTAATCCATCAAATTTGCTTGCGCAAAGGCACTACAAAAAAGCTTTTAGATTCTGTTCGAGTGATTACAGAAATGAATTTACTACCAGGCATCAGTAAGAAAAATCAGAAAAATTTCAGGATCAAGTTTTCATTGTAAAATATGAAAATGATAATTGCACACGCACATGTTGCACTAGTTTTTTTCGCAGCCTGAAAATACGCCTTCATATTTTAGAGGAGTAAAATTCATCTTGGGAGAATGAAAATACGAAAACATTTAAAACGATAATAGAAGTGAGAAATTCCACAAAAGCTAACTTTCTAACGATTAAAAAAACAAGGTTGAGGAAAAAGAGGTATGCACTGTTTTGGTTTTTGAAATTTGAAATATCTGACATTTATTACAAAATAATAAAACATTCAAATAAAATATTTTTGAAAAATTGAATTACTTCTTTTTGGCCTACTTTCACGTTAAAAGGAGAAAAAAGACGAAAAAAGGATTAAAAGTGACTTAATGCATCATAAAAATATCCCCAAGTCCAAAAAAAAGTCAAAAATGAATAAGAAAATTAAATAAATATCGAAAAATTAAAAATTGGAAAGTAGGGTTTTAAGATAGGGAACAATGTGTGTCTGTCGGTCTGTCTGTCCCCCTAATAACTTTAGAATGAGCCGTTCGATTTGAAAAAACTTTTTTTGTTGGAAATATCTCAGCGAGTACACCTCGTTCCTGTTGATATTTCGATTTGAACAATTTTTGGTGCAACTATGAACAGTTCAAATAACCTGTCCCACGATACTAACTATTTGTGAGCAGTCCGATTTGAACAAATTTTTTTATTCGAAAGATCTCATGAAGGATATTTCATTCCTGTATTTAAATTTCCGATTTGAACAATTTTTCGTTCAATAATGAACCGTTCAAATAAGCTGTCCCCTTTAATAACTTTTGCGTGAACAGTACGATTTGAACAAACTTTTTTTATTAGAATGATCTAGGCAAGGATACTTCATTGCAGTTTTAAATTTTCAATTTGAATAATTTTTTTGTTCAACATTGAACCGTTCAAATAACCTTTCACCACCTAATAACTATTGAATGAACAGTACGAATTGAATAAACTTTTTTTGTTCGAAAGATCTCGACGAGGTCACATCATTCCCTTATTTCGCTTTTTGATTTGAGCTTTTTTTCGTTCAATTTTGAACCGTTCAAAAAAACCTTAACATTAGCGCCTACCGGGAAATTTTGGTTTAATGCAAATCCTGAACGTAAAGGCGGATTTCCTTCAAACTAACTTTTTTAGAAAATGATTTTGATGACTAATGTATGTAAAGTACTTTTATGAATAAGCTGCTGTGAGGACTCTGATTCCGACTCCGACTCCAAAAATATGCCAGAAATGATGGCTCAGAAAAAGAAACCACTCCTACCACTATAATTTTAGAGCTTTCGACTCCGACTCCGCCAATCGACTTCGACTGATGATTTTTATTTTTTTTAAACCGACTCCGACTTTATAGTAGAAATGCAGGCTCGGAAAAAATGACCGAGTCCTATTGTTAGAATTTTTGTGCCTTTGACTCTGACTCTGCCTGTCAACTGCGATTGACGACTCCGTTTTTTCAACCCCAACTCTGAATTCTCGACTCTGACTCAGCAAACATGGCAGAAATACAGGCTGGAAAAAAATGACTGACTCCTAAATCTTAAAAGAAATAACTGTGCAGACGATTTTTTGTTTGTTTATTTGTTTTATTTATTATTATATATATATACATTAGGGTGATTCAGAAATGTATGGAAAAGATAAACTTTATATTTTTGTGCGTCTTGCCCTCTTATTTTGTGCCACTATATACACTGATTATTTGTGAACGTAAATGATATCTATGGAAAAAAGGAGCTTTTGTATTTTTGTTCGTCTTACCGTCTTATTTAGGCCTTTATATGCACTGAATTATTTGCTCAAAATTTTAGTAAACTACATTTAAATTTAGGAGTACTTCAAATTTTGTGATAGTGGCACAAATGCGAACGTAAATAATAATAATAAAGTTACTTTGTTGCTTGTTTATATCTTTGAAGAAAAATAGCTAGCAATCACAAAAAGAACTATATATCTAAAAAACCAATGAAATGCAGAAAAGTATGAAAACTAATCAAATACGGAAAAAATATAAAAAACAAATTTAAATACATTAAATATATAGTAATTCGCTCATTAATTCTTGCAATACTTTTTAAGGTTACTTTTTTACTACTTTGAAACCTTTTCTGTGTTCCTGTACCACTTGAAGAAGACACTGTCTTTGTTTTTCGTCGTTAGTGATAGTCTTAACAATTGCTTCAATAAGAGTCATGCCACACTCCGTATTGTCGTTTACAATCCTCAGTTTCTTTGGTAGTACAAAGCCTTGTTGGTCTTGAAGATTCCAATGCTCAGGATTAAACAGCTGATATATTTTGAGTTTCTTCTTTACATGAATAAGGACGCTGAAAATGTTCCAAATCATTTCTCAGTGCTTGCACAAAAAGGGTTGCTGGGAACCCAGCTCTTAGATATTCTTTCCCATTAACGATAAGAATGTGAAAGAAATCACATTCATATGTTACAGGCACGTGCGGTGACCCAAGAGAGTGCCCAAGCAACTTCGATGTCCAATTTTTTTTTCATAGTAGTACTTATATTTCGTAATATTTGTTAGTAGTATAAGTTTTTTGAGCTATGTGTGTTAATTCTAATAACAGTCAGTTTGAAAAGAATATTCTTTGTATAGCAAACAATGATACTGATCGATTAAAAATGCAAATGAAACACTTATTAAGAAAATATATAAACAATCAACTCAGTCTCAATGCAAACACTTCCGAAAGTAGCTAGAGAGATTGCAGCACGAATATGAGCAACAGATACATAGTGGTCCCTTATTGCTTTAGTTAAATTGCTTAACTTATCATATCCTTTAGCTGTCCAAGAAGAGTTCTTGTCAGTACTAAAGAGCAAACAATTCCAACATTACAGTTTGTTGTGTGACACACTGCCAGTAAGCCACTCACTTTTCATAATTCGCAGTCTGAAAATGACGAGTTACACTCTTTTGCTGCTGAATTAAATTTGGCAGTGTTGGTACCGGTCTTTCTCCAGAAATCAATCTTTTCTTCTGATTCAAATAATCTTCTAGAAAAGGGTACTTTAATCAAATCGGCGACGATATCCGACATCTTGAAATCCAGCGACAAAAACAAAAAATACTTCGTTTAATTTAAAACATTTTACTTTCACCCGAAATATAGAAACTTTTAGAAATCCCACCAAGCATGGAACTATCTGCTTGGTTTCGAAGGAGATTCAGGCACTACAGGAGCTTCTTCGGAGGTCTCCTATCATTGGATAGGAGCCACGGCGACATGTGTTGGCATGGCAACACCCCTTCAAACCTCCTTGTGCTAGGGTTGGACTCGTAGCAGGGATGGTCTTCTGTCTTCTCTTTCTCCAAGGGATCCAGGGGAATCTTCGTTTGAGCGAGTGTGAGAACATCGTCAAGCGACTTTTTAATGAATTTGAAACTTCGTTTCAGGAGAAAAGAAAGACAAGAGAAAATATACATTCATATTTCTTGTCTTTACTTATGAGCATAATAATGAGATTTTTTTCTTTTTTTTTGGTGCCCATGCACTGCTTGGTTTGCTTGGGCAGACCGCACGTCACTGATATGTTACGAATACCTTTTCTTTGTCCGGCTGCAAGTTTGAACTGGTTGTGAATTAAACTTGAAACCATAAAGAATCTTTGACACAGATATAACACGAGGAACCGTTCCTGGGACACGAAAACACACACCAAGAGAAGGTGCTCCGCTCAAGAAAATCGCACTAAGCTCTGGTATCTTCCTTGGACACTTATTTTGCATGGGTCATCAGAAGTTGACTTTGCTCAACTTCCATTACTAGTTGCACGTTACTCTGAATTGGCTACCAACTCCTCAACCTCATCGTTTCTCACTCCAGGTTTAAAATTAGAATGTTTTATTCTTGACTATGATTGCTGAAAACCCTTAAAAAGCAGTATTATAGATGTGGATGGTTCCCCGCAATTGGGTGAACACCGCATTTGACATTGCACGCAATCAAATACCTCAATTCTACCTGTTTCTTGGTTTATCGGTTAAAATACCGAGAGACCAAGACTAGAATAGACTTCGGTTGTAATACCACAGAAAACACAATGTCTAAAATATAATGGGGGAAAGCACAATATAAAAGTTGCTTCCTAGTTTTTTTCCCAAGTTCAAGCATGCTCCAACTTTAGTACCGGCACTGCATATCGTATCGAAACACATACCACGTACGAGCTCAGTAAGTTCCCATTTATCTAACTGGTTATCGTACAGCAGCATTCGCCGTAGCAATTACAGTGCTTGACTAACTTACTAGAACCCAGAAGTAAATCATCAATGCTTGTGGTTCTGATATAAATACTGGTATGAAACCTGCCGATCCTCCTTCATTTTCCCAATATATTTTGCATAAGTGTTTCATTCCAGTGAACTATCAAAGGAAGTCAGATTTAAACAACTTTTGTAAGTTAACGGCCGATTCAGAGCGAATAGTTTGCCTTTACCGTTTTATGGACGTTGTCAAATCCTCCCCATTTTGACCCATACTGTGTGCTGTAGCAGCTACTATCAAAGAGGCTTTCTGTCACTTATATTGAGCCATGCCCTTCATTTAGGGTGGCAGGGGGGTCAATTGCCCCCCTCCCTGACTTTGAGAAATCAATGTATTTACATATAAGTGGGCGTGGCTTTTGATGTTTTCCGATAAAATTGCATTGAGTTTGGACCCTTTGCCCCCCCCCCCCGGAAAAAACTTCAAATGACGTCCCTGTATTGGGCCCTGTCTAGAGTGGATGCTAGGTGTTTTAGCCGAATAAACTCATACACCTCAAACAACCGAAAAGAAAACAGAAACCACAGCCCGAGCTTGCAGCTGCATTTTCTAAAACTCAGGTAGGAGATGAGGCAGCTTTGGAGCGGGGGGGGGGGTTACATCTCACTTTGAGCTATTATTTTATTGAATAATTACTTATTAGAGTAAACTAACATTTTCAATTATTCAATTTTATATAAAGAACAATATTATTTCGGGTAATGAAGTTATATACTCCAACTCTCGAAATTGCTAATTTTCAACAGAATTCGATCGCTTTGAGGGACCTCTAAATATTATTCAATTAAGCTAAAATTTTACATACATCACATTCATGAACAGTGTAAAAAAACTGCGGGGTAAGACCAAAGAAATTCAAAAAAAATTTTTTTGATTCACCCTAATATATATATATATATATATATATATATATATATATATATATATATATATATATATATATATATATATATATATATATATATATATATATATATCGGCAGACGATTTCTTTTCTCACAAAAATTGCTCATTTAAGAGAGCATTTTATTATTTATTTAATCAATTATTTATTTTTAATTATTGGCGATGGATTAAAAATGAAATTTGAGACATTTTATTGAGGAACGAGGGGGTTTTTTTGTTTGTTTTTTGTTTGGTTTGATAAAATGTGTTTTGAACTGCTTCCTATTTTTAATTATTTTTTTCAAAACAATTAAGAATTTTTATCTGAAGAAAGAACTATAGTAGCTGCATTGTTTAAAAGATGTTACATTTTTATTTATTCTTTTGTTTACTTTTTACATGCGAAGTTCATCAGATGAGATAGGCATATTTCTTTTTCGAAATCAGCATTATGTGCTAAAAATATATGAATGACATAATTTGAAGTCTCAGATAATTAAAAGAATATTGATCAGATGCTGGAATGCCAATGTCGATATACGGGAAAGTAGGCTCGTTTAGTTCTTGACCGAATTTCTTGTCTACCTTTTTTCATGATGTTAAGTATTTATTTAAATACGCAACACAGGAAACTACTAAATATTTGGCACGTGTTTCCTATTTTCAATGCATAAAATACGCTTGTAGACAAGCATTAAAAATATCTGTTTGCAAATAATTATTAAGAGGCAAAAATTGACACTTTTTGCTTAGAATGTAGGGTAAGTTGGCTAATGCCATTTATTTAATATTCGTCTAGCGTAGAAAAAGAAGATTAAATAGGCAAACCTTGATCAAATCTTAACCCATCAATGCTTAGCGTCCCTTTTTAGGGACGGTCCAAAAAAGGGTCTGAATTTCCCCAAAATGAACACTTCAACCAAATAATAGTGTTCAATTAGTAACTTGGTATTGTTTCAATTCGTTATTAACAGATTGCAACACATACCATTGTAAAGTGTGTTCTGTAGCAGTTTTAATATGATCCTTATCAAGAATTACATTGTTCACAATCTCAAGAAAAAAAGCTAAGTTTTCAAAGTTCCCAGCTTCCCAGTTTATGTTAATTGCTGATTTTATTTATTTTTACAAAATGTCTTTTTAAATATTATATCGTAGGCATAAAAAAAATTTAGTAAAAAAAGTATGTACCCTCTGGGGTCTATCGTAACTTTTAAGGGACGATTTTCTTTCCTTAATAAAAAGATTATTTTTTACATAATATTTTTTTTATTATTTTTCCTATGCATTAAACACTGTTTGTAACCAGTATATAAAATATCTTTGGAAAAAAAAGTCAGGCATTAATGGGTTAAATTTAATTTAATACAAATGAAAATTTAATACAATCATATATAAAAATATTCCTCTTGCACCATTCCATCACGATGTCATATTATAAAAATGCAAAGTGTCAGTAATGCAAAAAAAAAAAAAAAAAAAAAAAACGAAGTTACAATGAGTAAACAATACTAAGTCGAGAGTTTAACTGCTTTGATCAGCATCATTTTCATCATTGTATTACATTGAGCTATACAAGCTTGAGTTTGTACAGCACAATGTTGCATTAACTGCAAATCTATGTACAGGGTGTTTTCGTTTAACCTGCAAGACGCATTTATTTTTGCAACCGCCCATACTGAATGCGTACTTCCAATTGCAAAATGAAAATATTTTAAAGATTATTTCATAGCCGTTATTTCGTTTTCAGATTTAACAATTAATCTTACCGAATGAGAAAAGAAATTCAAATAATTTTAATTCTGAAAACAACATAAAACCAGTCTCAAATGCTGTTTGTTAGCCTTCAAGTCAACATTTGCAAAAGAAATTTAAGTAATCTACTTAAAATGAAAAATTTAACATAAACATTCAAAAATCTTCATTTTCGAGTATTATGCGGGAATCTTAAATATTTAATGATAGCAAACACTAATTATCTACATTAATTCTTTTGTTTTTCAAATTATTTTTTTAAATGTCTTTAATTCTTCGACAATAAAAAAATAAAAAATACACCCTAATTAAGAAGGTCGACATGGACAACTCTTTGTCAAATTAAACTTTTTATCTAATAAAAAAAAAAGTTTTTATTTAATACCACGCCGACCTTCGCAACACAGTTATGCGCAATAGGGATGAAAGATAAAAAGCTTTATCCTTTGTTTTAAGGGCAGGTCCAACAAAAGTATTCCACACAAGCCGACTATAATATGCCCCCCCCCCCTTCACAATATTTTCGTCAGTCAGCCATGGCTAACTTGATGTGCACGAACATCAAAAACATACACATATTTGACCAAAATAAACAAGAATGACTAAAATTTATTTGTTATTTTTGAAGAAATAACATCTTTGAAACTGCTATTTTCTAAATAAAAGTTTCAGCGAAAATAAGAGAAGTTAAAACTTTGATCTGAACAGCTTTAAAAGTACTCTGAAAAATAAAGTACATGAATTTCATGTCGCAAAAGTTATAGGTTTATAAAAAGGTACCTTTTATGCTCGAAATTTCAGTTTAGAATAAATGGAAATTGCGTAAAAGGAGCTTCTTACGATACTTCAGTAGTTTCTATTTTGAGAGTAAAAAATGGACAGACATGTTTCTAACAATACATTTTCAGAAAATACTGATAATTAAAGTCAAATGACTTGTGATTGTGAATAAATGCTTTTTCTTTTATTAAAATAATTAATACAAGTTTTTGAGCTTTGATTCTTTTTTTATAATTTCTTATATGCGAATACAAGTAAACGAATTTATAAATCGGATAGCCTTATATAAGTACCTTGAAATAAGAAAATACTTTAATGAGTTTCACTTCACAAATTTTATTGGTGAAAAAAAAAATCTTGATCAGAACAATTTTTCGTTCAAATTTGAACAATTAGAAAAAAATAACAGAAGCTCCCAGGGTAAATTAAAATCCTAAATCTTCGTCTCACACGAGGATTTGCTTTGAACAAATGGCGGAAAGATCTCTTTACTTAAGAAATGTATGAAAAATGATTTTTTGTTTTCAAAAAATTGAGCACGTGCGGAAGGATCACTCTCCCAGAAATTATGGCTGATATTAGATTAATTTTAACTCAAAAAACTTCCAAAAAATATTGCATTGCATCCTCACCAGTAAAGCTCCAGAGCTCCCCTTGAGTTGCTACAATATTGTAACACGCAAGTGGGCATAAGAATTCTATTGTGGTAGTTTTTTTTTTTTAGGAGGGTACAATAATTTTAATATTATTTTAATAATAAAATTTAATATTCTTTGTAAAAACGAAATTGCTAGTTTTTTTTTTTTTTTTTTTTACCTTCCAGATTTACCACGTAAAAATATTAATTTTGAAAAAATAGATCCATTATTCAAGTTACTCCTTTATGACTCCATTCTCTAATTGTAAGCTACGCAACTGTGATTTTTTAAAAAAAATATTCTTTATATTGCCCGAAAAAATTCTTCGTTATTTTTTTTTCACAAATGAGTTTGCAACGGATCTCACTTGATGATGAATAATTTTATGAAATGTGCTATTCAACATTTTGTGTTAGAAGTGCCATTTTTCTGAAATAATTGTTAGAAAGCAAGCTTGATTACCAGTGGTAGCGCTAGCTCTATATAACACAATTGGTTTACTTTTCTAACCGAATTCATAAACAGCAAAATTTAAAAGAGTTAAAAAGCAACTGACACATTGGTTTTTGAACGACTACTATCTACAAATAATATCATGTATAAATCTTTAAAGGCTGTATTAATATAAAAGCTTACAAATGCAACGAATAAACTCTAAATTCTTTACTGTCTACTATATTATCTGTGAAGTGAAACTCTGAAATGATAAAACATTTCCCTTTCGTGCTCAAGTAAGTTTGCACAGACACTTCTAGAAGCTCACTAGTACACTAGATGGCGCCACAATTAAAGAGCAACCGCTTCATTATTTTTATTTCGACTGTTTCTTTTTAATCCTTTGAAATGCATTTATCATTTGTTTCTTAACTCTTCATGTCGCAACAATTCAAAGCAACAACCAGTGAATATCAATTTGCTAATTCTTCGGCATCTATTTCCTTGGCATCTAATCAACGCAACAGAAATTCATGACATTCCTCGTTTTGATCAACTAAAGAATATTTTTTTGATTATTTCTTATTCATTACAGAACGTTTGAAATGAATAACGTTGACAATGAGGAACGTTTTAAAAATCTTAACAATAGGGGAATAGTTTTTTCTTATAAATTAAAAATAATAGAAATAGGAATTGTGTTAAAAACTAACAAATTTTCTTAACTTTTAAAAATTGCGGAAACTTTGCTTTTTAAAATGAAAATTACCCAAAAACTCAGTTTTATTAATATCTAAATATTTGGTAATTTGAAACCCTTTCAGTGCTTAATAAATAAATATTATTTCTATATGCATTATTTTTTTGAAAAATTCTCTCAACTCCACGTATAAAGCGCATTCTGATTTTTTTTTCTTTCTTTTTTTTTTTTTTTCGAAACACAGCATTGATTGAAAATCTGAATTTATTTTTTCCAACTGGTTGTAATTGTAATATACTTACTTCAATAGCAATTTACTTTCTACTCTTTTTTTTTTTCGCCCCCTGAAGATATCCATTCATCACTGCTTAGATTGGACTATAATAATCACCCATGATTCTCATGTTTAAAATTTTTTTAGAAGGAGGATAGGCCAGCACAATGGTATTGGTTCTGCTATGTCAGTTACAGTAGCGGATTTTGGGAGAGGGGGGGGGAGGGGCGAAGGGCCCCGGCTCATCCCAAATTATAAAAATAACTTAGCTATGCCATAAACTATTTTTAACTTGTTTCTGTTAAAAAGGAACAAAATTTCAATATTTTAACTTTCGGTTCATCCCTTCCTTTTGCGTGAATTAAAAAAAAAAAAAAAAAAACTCTGCTTTGCATCCTAGACTGCACTCTCTAAAGCATTAGCGCAACTGGAAAAGATATTTCTTGTTTTGGTTTCTGTTTTTTTTTTTTTTTTTCCTTTTTTTCAAGGGGCGGGGCACTTAAAAGAAATCCCGTATGCAGTTAGCATCAGTTCTTCTGTGCTCATACTCAAGACCATCTCCCTTTCCCTATCTATCTATCTATCTATCGACGTATCTGTTATACATACACAAAAACAACCGTTGGGAGGCCAAAAACTAAGAGAGGGTGTGTCCGAGTTTGCTTTCCCTGCCATTTTTTCGGACATTATATAATGCACACATCACACATAAGGAGGGAGGGACAGCTAATTAAACGTCTAGTTTAGGAAAGAGTTGATCATTTCAAGAAAATGAATACATAAAACATAATTTTTTTATTCCACAAGGATGCTTCAAAAAATGTTGTTTTGAATTGGGCTGCGTATTGACTCACCATTTGCGGCGGGGGGGGGGGGGGAGGGGAGTAAAAACATGATTGTTATACCATTTTAGAAGAATACTACTCAACATGAAATTAGCTCGTTAAAAAAGATATCTATAAACAAATTAGCACTCTCGTATACCCCCCCCCCCCCCAGAAAAAATCGAGACCTTTTAAAATAAAAAGGGAGTACGACAGATTAATTGTTATTACAGAAGTTTCCATTTTTGAAGTATGAGCGTATATAATATAACCGGTTTTCTTTACATTAATGTTCACACCCAACTTAATCTTCATTTCTATTTCAGTAAATATATATTCAATTATTTTATTCTAGAAGTTGAAGCACAATTTTACATTTGTCGCAAAATTTTAAACTAGTAGGTCCAAATTACGTCAAGCATTATGGGAATAAAGTTTTAATTTTCTTTTCTTTCATTTTTTCATGTTGATTATTCTCGCTAATGTTATAATTGGGCACACTATCTAAGAGCATTAAAAGCTATTATCTTACATGCCACAAAATATTAATAAAGTTTATAAATCATCAAGTTGATAAAACTCTATAAATTCCCCAAATATCTTAGTTTCTTGTTTCATTGCATGAACTTGATGACGAACATGGATTTGACGTACACATTATGCAATTAAAGTTTGAAGATTTCCAAAAACAATGTTTAATTTTTTTTTTTTTTTTTTTTGCTTAGTAACAGGCAAATACTATATGATACATGCGCTTCTGAGCAAAAATAAATAAATAAATAAATATTTAGTCTGGACATCTGCAAAAATTAATTGCATGAAGAAAAGTAAAATCCATGTTCTTCCTAAATTTCATGCAATAAAACTAGCATATTATGGGTCTTTATAGTGTGTTTAGTGCAACAATTGGTATGTCATTGTCCTTAATTGTGCTTGAAGAACTGAAGATCTTTTAAAATATAAATTAATGACCTCCCCCACCACCCGCTCCAAGGGCAATAGCGTACTTTTGCCTCTAAAATGCTACGGAGCACCCGCATCTCCCAAAACAAGAGTCTCCCGTTCCCAAAAAAATGAGGTCAAACCCCTCTCAAATTAACCTTCCCTAAAATTTTCAATGACCCAGTGTGCGCCATAAACTTTTCTCGCAGGTACCGTTCCTATATAGGAAAACAAGAGAACACATTTACACACAGGCTTTTCCGGTTTAACTTGCAAGATTTTTCTCCTATAAGTTAGTGGACCTGGAGTCCATATGAAAAGTTAAATTTCGTATTTTTTCACAACATTTTTTTTTCTCTAGAAACATTTAATATCTTAACTCTGCATTTCATTTGAGCATTTTTGCAATTTGAACTATGCATCTAGGACGAGCTGTTGCGAAAATAAAGATGTTGCAAGTTACATCCTATATAAATGACTACTTCAATTTCTTGAAGTCAAAACGGGCAAGTTGCTCCATCCTCACTACCCCAAAAATGACTTGCTCGTACATACCTATACAGGGGTGCCCACAGGGGGGGATTATGGCGCAAGTTGCGCCATCAACATTTTTGGGGGGGAATTTTTAAAACTAATTTATTTATTTATTTAATTTATTTATTTATTATTTTTTTCATTAAATTATTTACTGATTTTTTTAATGTAAATTATTCATTAATTTATTTATTTTTAATTTAAGTTATTTCTTTATTATCATTTATTTATTTATTTTGTGTGTGTGTATGTGTGTGATTGAAATGTCTGGAAGGGAAAAAAAAGCAATTCTATCCTGCGCATACTTAGTACTTTAAGGAAGTTAAAATTATATATATATATATATATATATATATATATATATATATATATATATATATATATATATATATATATATATATATATATATATATATATATATAAAATAATAGTTTTACTTAAAAAAATATTTAAAAATATAAATAAATAATATTTTAAAAAATAAATAAAAAAGAAGGATAAAAATCACAATGGGGTTGTGAAAAATTTTGGGGGGAAATTTGCGCCATTGAGCTTGGGGGGGATGGGCACCCCTGTACCTATACATTACATATATATAAATATATATGCGTCTGAATATATGTCGTAAGTGAGACCCCCCCCCCCCCAGGAAAAAAAATTCTTGTTACACCACTGGTTTATGAACATGGTTACTCTTTTCTGATTCATAAAAAGACAAGTTCTTCTCTTTTCGTAATCCCACCGCGACCGAGGGACCGTTTGTTTGCCTACTGCTTATAGATAACAGATTAGGTGCATTCACGACTTCTTCACGTGCTAGATTTCACGTGAATAAAATGTGCTTCGGAGAAGGCGTGATTATCATGTTTACATTCATAGCTCCACCCAGGGCACCAGCCATTCACATTGCTTTGCGTGGAGGCGAGTCCCATGACAAGTAAGTCGAACTTTTGGAGGTCAAATGCTTACGAAATCAAGAGTTTAAAAATATTTTCAGATGCGGATAACAAACACCGCCAAAAAGGGGGTAATCGTGTGTCGCATATTTTCTTTCGAAACTTGAAAGATCAAAAGCATAATTTATTCTATGAAAATGAATACTCAGCTGTCGGCAGTGGCGTACATAGCACCCCTGTAGCCCCTACGGTGCGAAGGGCACAAGAGGTGTGATGGTACACGATCCATAAAAAATAGCACTATGAATTGCACTTATTTATTTTTTTTTGTAATTAATACAATTTGGAGGGGGGCATTTACAAATCTTGCGGCAATGCGCACTTAAGTCCATGTAAGGCGCACCTAAGTCCATGTTACTGGCTGTCAGCTCATTGACAACGTAATTAATTTCAGTTCCTTTTTAATGTAACTTATCAAAGAAGTATAACACCAGAGATGAAAAAATATGAACTCCTTTTCTTTTAAACGTACTAGTGTTAGATTTCAATGGAAAATCAAGATTTTTTTTTCTAGCCGTTCATTGTTTGAAGTGAAACAAAGGGCTCCACTTTGAGGACAGCAATTGATATAGGGTTGGTTCCAGTAAGTGGGCCATTGGAGTAAGTGGGCCATTGGAGTAAGTGGGCCACCCTCCTTAAAACTGAAATACGCGTATAGTTTTTATACTTTTTTTACTGATCATGTTATATTCTATCACAGTGATGGGTTTTGCATATATTTGAGGTTTATGGAAAAATTTTTTAGATCAGATAATTTATCTCGAAAAAAATTCCCCAAAAACTTTTTTTGCGAGTTCAAGCAACATTTTTCAAAGAAGTATTTCGAGGTTAGTTTTTATTATCTTTTCTATGTTCATTATGTTTTCTTGTAGAGTTTAACATGAAGTACACATTGCAATAGGAATTTTTACGCAAAGTATTATTAATAAGTGATTAAGGGGAGGGGTCCCACTTACCCCGTAGTTTTTGCCTATTAGGGTAAGTGGGCCCCCTCAGAATATTGATCATTTCAAAGTGAAAAGCAGTTTTGGTGAAGCAATTTATACGATGAAATGAAAGATAACTATGGAGACCTAGAAGAAATTGATGGTTCAGCTACAAAAACTGCAAAAGCTGGTAACTATGCATTTGTGAAACTTGCATCAAAGAAAACCATAAAGTATTATTAAGTTCTAATTTAAGAATATGATACAAATGAAAAAAATACTGCTAACTTTGATAGAAAGAATAGAAATAACTACACTTTTTTATTGGTTTAATGTAAGTGATGTTCGAATTGTAACTGAGGATGAAATGATAATGCTTCTCCCTCAGCAAACTTCAAATAGACGCTGCCATTAAGTGTTTCCATTTTTTTTTATTTCAACCTATATATTTTTTCTTATTTTACCGAAATTGATCTTAATCGATAATATTATGTTTATTCAACACTAATTTATATGTAAAAGTAAAAAATATACCTAACGGCTTTTAATGAATTTCACAGACACGATTATTTTGTATTCTGCTTTATAATTTTCTGTCATACACATTTAAATGCAAGTAGATACATCGTTAATGGATACATTTACAAAAAAATATTTCCTACTAAAATTTTACATACTTTATCAGGTAGGACCCGCAAATCCCTTTTTTAGATATGCTCACTTTAAATATAAATAAATGGGGGGTGGCCCACTTACCCCTTCCTAGGGGTAAGTGAGTCCCCCACGTCATTTTCTAAAGAATACGATAGATAAAAATATTCAAAGCTTTTTTTTCTAGGAAATAATGCTGAACCTGTGTTTATTAACAATGTCCAAGATAAAGTAAGTCAACAAGTTTAAACTGTTTTGCTTTAAAGCTGCTGTATAAGGCCTTAAAAACGAACTATTCTAAAAAGGGGGGCCCACTTACCCTAACCAACCCTACTAAAACAGGAAAGGGCAATTATGCCCATTCCCTCAAGAGCAATGGCGCACCCTTGCATATATTATAGAATACTCCCCACAAAAACGTTACCCTTCCCACATAAAAAAAAACACTAAAATAACCCCTTACAAAACCCACTTAAAAATTTCAATGCCGCTATCTTTGTCGTGCCGCATCCCCCCTTCTCGTGGACACCCCTAAATGAGACAAAGTATAATGCTGTTCTGGTAGGTTGACATCCAACATTAACAATATTTACCTCTTTTTCGGGTAATAGGGAAAGGTAATTGGCGCTTAATAGGAGCTGGGTTACTTTCGCAATCGTTTGGAAAAAGTATGCCTATTCAAATATGCGGCAATTACCCTTTCCTATTACCCGAAAAAGAGGTAAACATTGTCTATGTCGAAGGTCAACTTACCACAGATATCAAAACAGAAACTACTACATTTGCTCGCTTTCACTCAAAGCAAAGCACAAGCTCGTGCGGCGTGGAAGAGATCCGCTTTTAACCTTTTGATGCTTTTTATACAAAATGTTTCTCCGGTTTTTCTGAAAATTATTCAATGTGAACACAAATAATGGACAAATTTTCTTTGTTTTCGACACTTTATTTTCGAAACTTCTGCACATATTACAATCAGTGATACATGAATATAAGGAGCAATAGCTTTTTTTTTTTTGTTGTTGGAGCAGTGACAAACTGCTAAGTTTTCTTTTTGAAAACCAGTTGCACGGTGGTTCCTTTTTCAGATTGAACAGTCTGCCGACGTCTCACATCCCGATGATTCATCTCGTTTAGAGAAAATGTTACTTTGAAAACAAAAATATATGTATGTACCTTGAAAACTGTTGGCTCAGCAAAAACATTTGTGCATTTTGATGTCGGACGTAAAACTGTTAATGTGCCACATGGAAATTATTTTACAAATCGAAATGAATTTTATTTTTACCCATTTTTTTAACATTACCTGCTGTGAATTGTAAATTTAAACGGTTATTCATCTTACTTCTTAATATTGGTATGCATTTTGCATTTTTGGGGAAAAGAGTTTCTTTGAGAGTCGCCAAATGTGGTTTGAAACTGCTCAAGCACTTGACCGTAGTTTAAGAACTTGTAACTTATTTAAAACTGAAGTTATCAAATTTTCGATAGATACTTCAAAATATGCAACTCTTCACCTTTAAAATGATACCATGTTTGCTTGAAAATATTAATTTTGAAACTTGGATCATCCGGTTGACCTTATCGGTTAATTGCCCACTTGTTGCAGTATGCGCAGAACTTTATAAATATGTCGGGGTTTTTTAAATTGAGTCCATTATTTGAGCTCACCCTGCACATTTTGTTCCTTTTATGTTCCATCAAAAGTTCAAAAGGATTAAATGTGTTTTGATGCAAAATTATTTTCCGTTATTTTTTAAGTAATAATGCGGACCAACTTGACTTTTTTAATAATATATTCTTACTGTCCGTACTTAAAATTTGTTGAAATTCAGCGAGAAAAAAATTGATTTATCAGGGTTAATCATTAGCTAAAAATTTGTCGAGTCCGTTACTAAACATTTTCAATTGATTTTAAGTACACGAATAAGTTTGAAATCTGAAACTTAATTTCAATGTTTAGATTTTTTGCTCCTTTAAATAGGAGCATAATATTTTATTACTTGTTGAATGTTTGAATTCAAATAAAATCAACTTAGCCTAAGATATTTGGAAGAACTGTTAAATGCGTTATCAGTAACATGGTAACTGACTCGACTGGTAGCGGATTTGACAGTAACACCAATATATATCTTCCAAACCTTACATGCTAATTAATCACATCTTCACAAGAATTAGAACAAAATCTTTTTAAAAAAAAGTTTCACTGAAAAA
>JAXGGA010019954.1:0-19101 GCA_038373865.1 Uloborus plumipes
ATAAAACTGGACTACAACATGCAATTACATTTGTGAGAAATGGTACCTATGATTCTAAAACAAAAACATGCAGTCAGAGAACTCTGTTTTATGTATGCAAGAGTGCTAGGAAAATCAACACGAAAATATTTTGGCAGATACTTTTATCCAAATAAAAGGAAGGTTAAACACAAAGATTAACTACTGGTTGGCGAAAATATGTTATCAGTAAAAATAAATCCTGTATAAACCGTAAGATTAGAAGAGTAGAACTGTTGTGATAAGAGAGATAAAGTAAGATAGTAGTGGGATATGTTTTGGATGAGATAAAATATTTTTTTTTCTTTTGCTGTTAATACAGAAGTTGCTTCTCTTTGGAGAATAAGATTCGAAACTTTTTGTAGTTAAAAAAAAAGCCTACATTTTGTTTGATTTCAAAAATAAAAGAATGAAAAAAATATTAATTTTAGAAAATCAAAAAAACTGTTTTATCTCTCTTAAATTTTTCTATTCCAAAAAAAGAAGGAAGTCATTAATGAAGGTAATTATTATTCTGATGATGAAAAATCTATGTAAGCTACTTTTCTATGTTCCATATTGTTATCATGAACTCAGTTCAACTAATCTTAATATGCAAACATGTAATTCGCGTGATATATCAATAAGTTTAATGTTTGATACTGAAATCTACATGCTGGAAATAAAGCATCAAAAAAATATCTTTAGATCAATATCTTGGGAAAACTTTCGTTTTCTTTTGTTTCTAATTCTTTTCTTTATGTATAAGCATGGACATACGCTTGGTGTAACATTCAAATATAAAATTAAAATTGTGGAAGTTATTCAATTACACGGCTTTGACTACAATGTAACTGAACTGCTTAAATATAACCGACTGATATTTATAAATGCCATACATATGCTAGATAATATTATTTCTAGATTATTTACTGTTAACGTAAAAAAAGGTAACGAATACCAATAAATTACTGTGACACAGTATTCCACTTAAAAAATATCGATATTTCTAACGTATACAATTAAGACAGAAGTACAGCATGAAATATTTTTCTTATAATTGCAGTATACCGTGAAATGGGGTGAATCGGAACAATTTTCAACTTTGATTGTAAAAAAAGCAGTTAAAAGATTTCGTTTTAATTTGATTTTTTGGGTAAAAACTTCGGTCTTGATTTACTTTTGATATTCCAAGCAAGGACAACACATTTTGAACAGTTATTATTAAAATATATAGCAAATTATGGGTGTTCCGAATCACCCCGCTGATAGGGTCAATCGGAACACATGTTAAAATTTTTATTTTTTTCAATTTAACCTGTAATAGGTCTCACAAACATGAGTAATATTGATGGGGGAGAATAAGAACAGATAATTACTGTCAAATAAATGTATAATTTCAGTACCAGTAAACGTTTATAATTTGTCAAAATTCAAAATAATTTTGAACTTATGAAAAATGAAAAGTAATTTTAAGAAATGCTTTTGAATTGAAATACAAAGATTTAACATGAATGGAAGTCACTCATGTCGTCCACAAATATGTACTTGTCCTTAAAACTAGCAATTGTGACTTGGCTTAAGTTTTTTCATAACATCTCCTGGGATGAACTTTGCCTTTTCTTTAGTTTCTTGAAATCTCTGGGTTTCGGGGATTGTCCTGAAAGATTTTTTCGCTTATTCATCACTGTCTGTGTGCTGGACTTTTACTACATAAAGTCTATGTGACTTTCCCCTCGTATTTTAAGTAAAAAAAGTCTCCCGGGGAAAACAACTTTTGAAAACTGCAACTTTTTGTCATTCTAAGATCTAGTTGCTCACGAGAAGTGATAAACAGTAATAAATCCTTGTCCTTGTCTTGATTAGAAGAATTGGGTTAGAATCTTGATTTTCATCTGCATCACTGTTTGTTTTTGATAAATTTTGAATTTTATTTTTGGAATTTTTTAAGCTAGAATTTCACATAAATTATTTATTTAAAGAATTAAAAATTTTCCTGCACCCTATAATTTTCCGTCATTTAAAGAAGTTTTTTCTTCCTGCTCCAGATTAAGCTTATTATTTTTTTTAAAAAATCAATTCGATCATCAGCTATAATAGTTTCTAATTTAGCAAACCTACTAGATTTAATTTACTTCAAGCCTGAAGTTGAAGTGCAAAATGTTACTAGATATCGTGACTTTTGAAACGACTTTTCAAGCGCTCAAAACGATTGTTTTACTATTTTCAGGAGACCCGTAGGACCTATAACTGACATTTGATGCAAGTGAGTTTGGAATCCTTGAAGAGGAGCAAACTTTGAAGTGTTTTTTTTTTTTTTTTTAGAAAATTATCTTGTCATACGCAATTTTGCTCGTGGACTGCAATAGCGGCACAGCTCACTATATTTTGCGATAAGTGGGTTTAAAGTTTTCATTGCTAAGGAAAATATATACGATGCTTTAGTGTGTTGCTCATCTTATGGCCTAATATTGCATTACAAGTTTGAAAAACTTTTCTCAATTACTATTTTGGCTCACAGTGAAAAGTTCTCTTTGCATACTCCATCAATGAATACATGTATTTATTGGAAATTAATGTCTAATAAAGTATTAGCTAGCTCTTGTTGGTCTAATAATGCTATTTCATAGTAAGAACTTATCCTATTTTGAAGTTTTTTCTTTTTTCTTTCACATTTGTTTTTTCTTGGTGATTAAATGATTCAGCGCAATCTTAGTAAGTAAAATTAGCGGTTATAGAATATACTTCATTATGAAAAAAAAAAGTTTAAACACAAATTAGAGTCCTGAATTTTTTTTCTTACTGAGTTTCGAAAGAAATATTGCTTAATATTAACGGTTTTTATAACTTTTACACGGCTGCTAGTTTGTAAAAATGTACAACTGCAACATAAATTTCGAAACTTTTTTTTCAACTCATGCGTCAGTTAGTTTTAACTATAAAAACTTTTTGTAACTGGAATTTATTGATCTAGAAATCTTCAATAGCTTAATGGCTCTTAAGTATTACTCTGTATTGGTTTAAGGGTGTATAAAAAGAAATTGTAACGCTTCTATATTGGAATTCCATCTATTTTACAGAGAAAAAAATCTACGTGCAGAATATTTTGACTTTTATTTCAGAGTTAGATACAAAATTTTTAACTTTCGACTCACGAGATGTCATTGAAAAATAACGTGTTCGATAATGTATGAATATTATTAATTATGGATTCCGATGCTTTTTTTGCAATAAAACCAAAACATTATTTTTGATAGAGAAAATTTATCATTTTCTGATTATTGGATAACGTCTGATGCACAGGTATTTAAAAATATATTTCATATCGGCGGATATATATATTACATAGCCAAAAAGATGTGAACCCTTTCAAAATTGACCTTTTTTTTTTCTATTTTGAAATTAAAAAAAAGACGCACTGTTCAATAATTTTTGTCACGTGAAAGGTATCCTTAAGCTCATAAGAATTTATTTTTAGCTGCACATGAACTTACGGTAGCTATATTTAATATTCAGTATTTTGTTTTCAGCTAAATAGCAATTTATGAAAAACACGGATATTGAAAAAAAATTAGAAAGTTATCGCCGATCTAAAAGGTTGTATTTTAATGATTGGCAGACAGAAACTCAATAATAAGGAATTGTTTATAAACCGTAATATGTTTATATTATCCTACTTTCCCATTAATGTCAGAGAAAGACTTTAAAAGCTTAAAAAGTGGTTTAATGCATCTTTTAAACATCGCAAAGTTAAAGTTAAAGTCAAAGTCAAAGTCAAAGTCAAAAAAAAAAAAAAAAAAAAAAAAAAAAAAACAGAAATAAGTAAAATGATTGAATAACTATCGAAAAATTAAAATTTTTGAAGTTGGCTTTTGAGATGGGGAAAATGTGTGCTCGTCAATCTGTTGGTCTGTTCTACTGTTGATTTTTCAGACTCCGTTAGTCTGATTGTACGCTTGATGTCTTTTGAGTGTACACACAGGCCGATTGAAACTGTCTTTTGATCGAAAAACCTCGGGAAGGACATACATTAGCAGTCTTATATAAAAAAGATAATATTGATCAGACACTAGAATAACGATGTTGGTATACGGGAAAGAAGATGCGTTTCGCTCTGTACGGAACTTCTGTTCCGAGTCACAGCATAGCAGCACTAAATAACTGCGAATAAGTGTTACTATCTGTGAACATCGCTTATTCCAGAATTATTAATTTCAAAGCACCGTAACTAATCTTTAAATTTTTAGAATACTCAAAAGAAGAATTTTTATACGCAGCCATGTATATTATGCTTCAATATTGTGAAAGCTGTAGGGGAAGACCGCCTATATTGGACCACTTCTTAAATTGAACCTCGGGCTTAAAATCTAGTACAGAGATCTATGCTAAACTTTAACGGTAGATACATAAAGTTTTAGGAATAAAATCAATGTGTATGAAGTTTCACCAGTCTTCGAACTGTGTAGCGTGAGTTACGGCATGATTTATGTTGGAAACGTGTAAAATCTTATTTTGCGGTCTTGTACCTAGTAAGATAGTACTAAAACTTGTAAGCTGAGGTAAACTGCTGTTATAGCATGATAATCTGTGTTTAATAAGGATCACATCTATGTATTTACATGCGCGGTTGTGATAATTTTTGACAGAGAAATAAGCTGAAGAATAAAAAATGGCATGTTTTCCTTTATTGGACCGAAAAAATTTTCCTATATTGGACCGGTGGTCCAATTTAAGAATATGATTTTAAGCAAGACTTTTCATTAATTGTAACATTAAATAAGTGACTCATCTGATTTAATAGCGTAGTTAAGATTATTTTAAGCATACTTTAACACCTATTCACGATATTCATTTTTTTTATCAAGCACATTTTCTAGAAGCTGCAAATTCTTGAAATATTTGGTTTTTTTTTTCTCTTTTTCCATTAAGTTGCAGTTTCAGGTTGTTAAACATAGTTATTAATTTAAATAAAATTTGTGCTGGTTTACCGAGGAAAAAAATGAAATTCTTCGATTTGCTCGAAAAGATTTTAAAAAGAAACAATTAATATGCTACTAAAATGTTCAATGTAGATGAAACCGGTCTTTTCACTGCCCAAAAGCCCCAAAATATATCGACATATAAAAGTAAACACCAGTTTGGAGCAGTAATGTGTGGTGAACGTGTTAGAAACACACTTGCTATTTGCTGCATGAGTGCAACAGAATTGCTACACCCCCTCCCTCCCCATGCTTATTTTCAAAAGAATACGTTCCATGTATTTGCTTATCGTAAAAGCACCCCTGGTGAGCAATATGCTTGTTTAAAAAAAGGTTGGATCACAAACGATAACTCACACAATTGATACAATATTTCATCAAAACCGTTAAACCAAGAGCATAGATGCAATAAACTTGGTTAACGAGAGCGATATAATAATGCTTTCTCTTAAAGCACACCATGCAAGATGTTATCTTTTTTCAGCCTCTGTCTACATATTTTAATCGAGTGTGTGATACATGGATGCGAGAACATCCAATGAGATCCATTACCCAATATCGAATAGAAGAACTGTTTGGTAACTCTTATGGGTAAACCTCAATCAAGGCCATGGCAAATGTTGTGAGTTGATTCTAAAGAACAGGAGTTTGGCCTGTTAATTGACATGTGTTTAGCGGCATTGACTTGGCTGGAGCAGAGTTCGAGGTAAGTAGTCCAGATAAAACTACTCAAAGTGAGCAGGCTACATGTTCGGTGTAAGTTGTACTGTTGTACACCATGTACAAGAACTAGCTACGACTTAAATTAGTACAAGCTCTGCATAATCAGCGGATAGTTCTCATCAAAGCATGATTGTCAACTTCAACTATGATTTTGTAAAGGCCAGGCTCACATATCAATTTACCTAAAAAATAGAAAACACAAAAAGGAAGGCTATCTCAGCAATCATTCTAACGCCGTATGAAAGAAGCATAGAACAGAAAAAGTCACACAAGAATAAGCAAGAAACTGCACAAAACAATTGTTATTGCAATATTTGTCATAGAGATGAAGCGCAAAACATGATTAAATGCATGAAATGCTATCGGTGAGTGTATCAACACTGCCTAAATGAGACCGAAGCAAAAGAAATTCTATTGCAAATCCTGGAAAAAAGATGTATAGTTCAAATATAAATTATTCTATGATTTTCTGGTACGGTCCAATTAAGGAAGCGCATGGTTCAATATAGGCGCATATATTCCTAAATTGGACTTTTGCAACTTTTTGTAAGATAATTTTTTAAAAAATAATTTCCATATTTTTAGAAAATATAAACTCCTAGGGCGGTTCCTGATTAAGTTCAGCTTACGATGCCCTATTTTGTATTTTTGTTTTGCTTCACATTGAGCGACACAGGCCTCCTGTTCTTAGGGGGTCCAATATAGGCGGTCTTCCCCTAAATTGTTTCCTTTCGCACACGTGCAGTGAAAACTAATTCCTTTAAATGTTCGTATTATATGGAATTTAGGATATTTTACTGGAAATTTCTATATACTGTTTTTTTTCTTTACTGCCAATTCTCCGGAAAGTTTGATAAAATTTATTATTATATCTGCCTGGTTACATAGTAATTACCTTAGAAGGAAAATTATAATTTTTGAAAAAATGCTTATATCGGGATGTTTAATACATAAGAAAAATTAAAAAATCATTCTACTTTTTTATTTACCATAGAGAATGTATTATTGTTTTTGAAAGATTTAAAAAATACATTTTAAAGCTCGTTATAGTAGCTGAAGACTTTTGAACTTCCACAAAAATTTTGAATTTATATAACTTCAATCACAATAATTTTTCCCTAATCACTTCCTACAAACTAAAACTAATCGAACCTATTTAGTCATATAAAAAATAAATTAGCAGAAGCGTGTATACCGATTACAAGGATAGTAAAATTTAAGTACGTGTATTCACTTTACATTACTCTTATTGTTTTAGTGGCTGCAACAAGAACTATATAGTTCTTTGATATCGTTTGAAATGTATTGTACTCCTTCACCTCTTCCACTTAATCAAGTATTGCCTATTTTCCCACAAGGTATGTGCCCCCAAATAATATAGAGCTCCTAAAACAAATACCCTCCTCCCGCTGGCTTATGGGGGACCTCTGTCTTAATACATAGAGAAATGCATTACTTTTTTGGCCTTATGACCTCTGCTCTCTTACCGGGAAACAAATAGATTTAAGGCAGTTCAGGACACTTTATTTTTAACTGACTTAAAAAGAGTAGGTAATCAATGTCATTGGAAACTTATTTTTTTAATGTTGTTCCCCGATTACTCGAAGACGCCAGGACTTCTTTCAAAAAAAAAATGTACCATCGAGATAGCCCCATGGTCATCAAGTCTGGGTCTGGTAATCTGATCCCGAAGAAGTTAAAATTCTAAAAATTTATGGCCACGCTTTAAAATATTCAAAGATGCTGCATGTTCTTCATTACGTTTTTTTTTTTTTTTTGCTTACACACTGTATGGAACGATGCTATATGTAAATACTGCCCAGTTGCATAAAATATTCGGCAATATTATTTAGATGAGAGGGATTATTTAAGTTTCGTATTACAGTCAACGATGTACATTTTACAATACAGTGCAATACAATACAATACAGTACAAATGCAATGACCATCATCAGGCTCTGGGCCCAACTGAGCTGGTCCTAGTCAAATTATAGACCCCAATGAAGATCCGTGGTCCTTTTAAAACCATCTACTCCATTGCTCTTTACTGCCTCTTCCATTAAACTGTTCCAAGTTCCCACTACCCTGCAAAATAGTAATTTTTTCGAACTTCCAGATTAGCCTGAGATTTAAAGAGTTACATCATTCCACCCAGTAGCATCATTCATTTTGATAAATTTAAAAAACTGAATCATGTCCCCTCTGATTCTCCTTTCCTCAAGACTATACATATTAAGTATTCTAAGTCTGGAATCATAGTCTAAATTAGAAAATCCATTTACTAACCTTGTAGCCCTTTTGTAGCCTTTCCAATAAATTAATATATTTCTTCAGATAAGGAGACCAAAACTGAACAGCGTACTCCAAATGAGGTCTTACGAACCCTCTATATAGAGGCAGAAGAACCGTTTTGATAGACCTTTTCTCTAAATAGATATATTGCTCCTTCTGATGAGAATTTTAAGGGTAAACTTCTTTTTTTACGACGGCACTTTAGGAAATTTTTGAGGGTTTACACTTCGCTTTAGAATTAGAAAACATATCAATCATTTTACGTCATACCGTAAAATGGGGTGTATAGGAACAGCGGGGTCAATCGGAACAAAACTTCCCGACCGTACAAAGAAATTCTTCATAAATATACTATTGAGTATTTTTCGCCATGAATTTTTTTTTAGAAAGGTAAGATCATAGGAAGTAGGAAAAAATTACTTTTGTCAATCTGGCAACGCTACTGGCTTCTAAAGAGGGCTGCACGTTGAATGCTAGAAAACATCACATTTTCATAGACTGCAAAACTTCATATGCAAGAACAAATCTTCTTATATTTAAAAACTATGAGTGGTATGTTTCAATTGCACATGTATCTGAACAACAGAATACCACATTAGAATTTACATTTTTTATCAATTGTGTCATAAAAGTGAAGAATTCCGAAAAATGCCATAGGAAAAAAATTTGCGGGGTGAATCGGAACACTTAGTTCTGTTGTTCCAATTCAAACTTATTTGAAGGAAACTGTTTGAAAAATCAAGATTCTAACCCTAATTCTTCTAATCAAGACAAGGACAAGGATTTATTACTGTTTATCCCTTCTCGTGAGCAACTAGATCTTAGAATGACAAAAGTTGCAGATTTCAAAAGATTTTTTCTCCAGGAGACTTCTTTTTACTTAAAATAAAAGGGGGAAAGTCACATAGACTTTATGTAGTAAACGTCTAGCACACAGACAGTGATGAATAAGCAAAAAAATCTTTCAGGACAATCCCCGAAACCCAGAAATTTCAAAAAACTAAAGAAAAGGTAGAGTTCATCCCAGGAGATGTTATGAAAAAACTTAAGCCAAGTCACAATTGCTAGTTTTAAGGACAAGTACATATTTGTGGACGACATGAGTGACTTCCATTCATGTTAAATCTTTGTATTTCAATTCAAAAGTATTTCTTAAAATTACTTTTCATTTTTCATAAGTTCAAAATTATTTTGAATTTTCACAAATTATAAACGTTTACTGGTACTGAAATTATACATTTATTTGACAGTAATTATCTGTTCTTATTCTCCCCCATCAATATTACTCATATTTGTGAGACCTATTACAGATTAAATTGAAAAAAATAAAAATTTTAACAAGTGTTCCGATTGACCCCTATCAGCGGGGTGATTCGGAACACCCATAATTTGCTATATATTTTAATAGTAATTGTTCAAAATCTTTTGTCTTTGCTTGGAATATCAAAAGTAAAGCAAGACCGAAGTTTTTGTCCAAAAAATAAAATTAAAAAAAAATCTTTTAACTGCTTTTTTTACAAACAAAGCTGAAAAGTGTTCCGATTAACCCCATTTTACGGTACATTTTCCAAGCTTAATAATATTTCCAATGAGTAAAGTCAAGAAATAAATTTATAATATTGGTAAAAAGTGAAAAAACCGGTTAATCGAAGTTTTTATCCCATTAACTGTTTAAAAGAAATGCATTTCTGGACGGTTTATGCTCAAAAGTTATCCTCCAGTTGTGTTTTTAATTTTCGTTTTTCAATACTTTAAGATCAAAATGAAACAGGCAAGGAAAGGTCCAATTCAACTTTTTGCACACTTAAATATGCATAATAAGGCAGAAAGAAGAACTAGGTATAAGACTGAAATCAAATTTATGAGGCTTCGAGTGCCTATGGGAAAAGCGAAACCGAAAGGCATTGTCATTCTGAAGTAGAAAATCAATTTCATGAATATTTTTGAAGGAAAATTGAAAACGTTCAATGATTATTTTGAGAATAATTTCATCATTCAGAATTGCATTTTTTTCACCTTGAGTGCAATTTATGAGCAAATGTTTCGAAAATCCGAGTGGCTGAAATTGCGTTTTGCTATTCTTAAACAGATCAATAGCCCGTAAGCTTTGAATTGAATTTTGAAAATAACGTTCAGGTAAAAATGCAGAGATTGATTCCTTTCCGAGAGTTACCTAATTCACCCTCCAACGATAAACCAAAATAATTGAAATTTCTATTTTCCACATTTTATTGTTTATTTAAACTTACACTATCATTGTTTCATAAAATTGTGCATCGTGTGATTTGGTAAAATTTCATTTTGTTTCGTAAAAAAATGCATGAATTATTAATTCTTTACATGAAGAAGTGGTTAAGTTTTTTTTGATATTCTTAATGAGCCCTTGTTAGAGCTGCTTGTAATTGTGATATTGTTTTTTTCTCTGGGTTCAAGATTTCGCCTTCGGCATATTGATACTAGGAAGCTCATGAGCATTTTAAAATGATTGACAACGTTATGACAGCCATTTTAAAGGGATTATAAAAAGGTTTAAACGTTATGTTAGGCTCCTGGGAATTGAAAACATTTAGCACATCTAGAAGTGCGCCTTTATAGTTACTTTAAAATATATGACGGTGTCATAACTTTATTTTTTTACACATTTTCGTTTGTTCTGCTATAAAATTTGTTTTATAGAAAATCTGCCTTCTTTCAGGTTTTTTAACTTTTGATTTGCGCTGAGGTCTGACCTCTAAAGATAGAATTGTCTATTGATCCTTGTTGCAGTTGACTATCCTCATTTTTCGGATCCTTATCAACTGTAGTAATTGTAAGAATATGTATTTGTTAACAAATACTTAACATTAGAGATGGAACGAAGCTTCGGCCGGGCCGAAGCTTCGGCCAATTTGCCGAAGCTTCGGTCTGGCCGAAGCATGAGTTGTGATTCGGCCGCTTCGGCTGCTTCGGCCTGAAATTTATGCAGCGAATGAAAGACAAGTAAAAAAGAATGCATGATAGGGTAAGAGCTCCAGTAGTCGGCCAGTCTCCGGTAGTCGGCCAGTCTCCAGTAGTCGGCCACAATGACATAAAACTCCTCATAAATAGTACATTTTTAATTCAAAATCAGATATGACGCATTCACACATTCATGTACTTATCCTCAATCATCCACCAGTGGCAGTTAAGTTTCGGGTACTTTTTCTTGAATTAGTAATGAGTCATTTCATTTTGAATGGTGTGCCCGTCATCCAAGATTGCGATTCTGCTTATTTTTCAGGTAACTTGATTCTGTGGCCGACTACTGGAGCATTTACTAGTGTTGACAACAGCTTGGATTTTAACATATTTTTTTTTTTAAATTTCTGAAACAAGTAGATGATTCACAAGTAGATGATAGGTTCATCCTAAAGTTATACCTTGTTTTTGTTACTGTATTGATAGCTGAAAGTTCTAGGTTAGCCAAGATCAACAAAAGATCTTTTAAATGGCCGACTACTGGTGCTTTTACCCTACTATTTTTTTGAATTCACCAAAAACTGAAGCATTTTGCATTAAGAATATTAAGATAAGTATATAAAACAACGTAAATAGTAGTAGATTGGGTAGTTCTATGGTATAATACATGATCATATCAGTTGTTTTATTATAAAACATCAACTGAACTGCAGACTGAGCTTTTCATGTTCCAAGTAGAGCTTCCTACTACTAATTTGCAATACAAAAATAGTAATGTCGTCTTTTCTTGTACTAGCAGTACAAAGTAAAACAAAACAAGAAAACTTTTAATTAGCGAAATTAATTTAAGAATGACTCAGTAAGCTGATAATGTTGTGTAATACTAAGAATATTAAAATAAAAGCAACCAAAATAAAAATGAACTTTAATTAATGAAATCAATTTAAGAATGCCACAGTAAGCTGAAAATATTGTGTAACGCTAAGAATATTAAAACATATGGAGAAAAGTATAAAACTCTACGCATTTATTATGCATTTAATCCAAAAACTTCAATATGTGCGCCAGCCGAAGCTTCGGCCGAAGCTTCGGCTATTAGTTGGCCGAAGCTTCGGTATTCGGCGCTTCGGCCAAATGCCGCTTCGTTCCATCTCTACTTAACATATTATTTTAATTGCTCTTAACTCATCACGTGAGACATGCATAGTAGTTTACGCTATTTGCCGAGTTGCTAGTTAAATAATAAACCTACAACTGTATGCTGATTGTGTCCCATATTTTTCTTTTTATAACTTAAAAATATTTTGATAGCTATTAAACACTCAAAATTATAATTTTTTTAAATCAATCTGTAAGAAATTTTGAATGTGTTTGAATGGGCTTGAAACCTAAATGAATGTTTGAAAAAAAATATTTTCTACTTATTTGTTTATTTAAAAAAATTCATTGCATTGTAATAGCCTTTAAAAAGCATCTATAGTTTTTCTAAGCATATTCCATGCAGTTTTTTATATTTCGGTTCTTATGACGTAATAAAGGGCAATTCCATGCAAGTGTGGAAAAGCGTTGCAAAAATTAAATTCGAGCGATGCGATTGTTCCGCATATTTTTTGGTTTGAAAATGTTTTAACTTTCTTATTAACAAGGATTTTTTGTCAGGAATTAAGTTTTTTAGTTTGGGCAATACTTAGAAGTTTGAATTAGACTCTTTCATTTTTAATGAAGCAAATGGCCAAACTTTCAACATTGATAAGTTTCAATTTTTCCCTTTAACAAATGTTACAAGGGAAGATTATAGTTCATTACACTTTAAACTAATATTGTGAATTTCTGAACAAGTTTCCAAGTTATGTTGATTTCCAAAAGGCCCTGTTCTATGTAACGTAAGTTAACAAAAGCATGTTAAAATTTTTATTGTAAATAAAGAAAGGGAAATACAATGCTCAACAAATTTGAAAAGCTAATTTGTTCTGGAAGTTTCGTTGCTGACGTTCTGTGGCCAAAATGTGAAAGAACGTAGAACTTGAAACGAAGCCTGCGCCCCTCGATTCTCTCAACAGGAAGAGTTAATAGTTTTAAACATCATTTGAATAACTAATATGCACTGCAAGTTTCGTCTCTGAAGTTCTGCGGCCAAAATGTGAAAGACCGCGAAACTTCAAGCGAGTAACCCCCCCCTCCCTCCCGCGATTCTCCTCACGAGGAAAAAATGTTTTGAACATTGTCGAATATATAATTTGTACCGCAAGTTTCGTCACTGAAGTTCTGCGGATAAAATGTGTAGGCCCGCAGAATTTCAAACGGAGCCCGTTTTCCCGCGATTCTTTAACACGGAAGAATTAATTGTTTGAAACAAAATTTGAATAACTATAGTTTGTACTACAAGTTTCGTCACTGCAGTTCTGCGGATAAAATGTGTAGCCCCCCCCCCCCACACACACAGAACTTCAAACGAATCCCGCTCCCCGCGACTCTTTAACGCGGAAGAATTAATTGTTTGAAACATAATTTGAAAAACTATTTGTAGTACACACTTCGTCACTGAAGTTCTGCGGCCAAAATGTGAAATCCCGAAGAATTTCAAGCGAAGCTTGCGTCCCTGCAATCCCCTCATGAGGAAACATGGTTTAAAACATAATTGAATATCTAATATATGCTACGAAGTGTCATCCCTGAAGTTCTGCGGATAAAATGTGAAGACCTGCAAAACTTCAAATGAAAACCTGCGCCCCTGCAATTCTCTTGCGAAAAAATTGTTTCAAACATAATTTGAAGAACTGATTTGTGTACCTACCGCAAGCTTCGTCACTTAAGATCTGCGGCCAAAATGTGAAGGCTCGCAGAATTTCAGACTAAGTTTGCGTCCCCGCGATTCTCATGCGGAAAAAAATAATCGTTGGAAACATTATTTTAATAACGAATGTGTACTGCAAGTTTCGTAGCTGAAGTTCTGCGGCCCAAATAAGAAGGACTGCAGAACTTCAAACGAAGCCTGCACAAGTGTCATTATCACTGAAGTTCTGCGGAAAAAACAGGAAGGTCCTCAGAAGCTTAAGTCAAGTCGTCCGCACGTCTGCTGTGGTCTATATGGCAATTTTCAAGGCACTGGCTACGGCGCCGGTTGCCTGCTGCTCTACGAGACATGGGCGACGAACGAAGCTTTTTTTTTTTTTTTTTTTTTTTGCTTTCGAACGAGAACCTCTTTTTTGCGCGCTTTCGAACTATGCTTTTTTTTTTTTTTGGTTGCTCAATTTTGAACAGAATTGTTCTGCAGCTTCGATGTCTGTTCTGCGACGTACGTCGCCGATTCAGCTGTATTCTGCTTTCGGGCTTAACACTAAAAATACTTATTTTCGTCCTAGAATATACGTATACGGATTATTACTGTAATGTACAGAAATTTAAATAATAATACTAACTAGACATAAACTCGAGTGTGCAAGTCATGTAAATATAATTTTTTGTTACATACTTATCGTTTCATATTAGTAAACTTAAAATAACCACTTGAGGAAACCAATAATATGTTTTATGCGCAAAAACATTCACCTAACTTTAAAAATAAATAAAGGAAGAAAAAGGTAATTTAAAAGTCAATTTCTGTTTCAATAAAAGAGAGAAACTTGCATTCCTGCTGAGGCAATTCTCTCCCATTTCCTCTCTTTTTTATTATTATTTTTTTATGTGTATGCCACTTGCAGCATTTTAAATTGTTTCACACATAAACAGCAGTTTTGACAGATAAAATAATAGATTTTCCAGTCATCTGCAGAATATTGAAGAACTAAAAATTCAATTTCCAAGAATCTTTTAAGATCATATTCGATTTTCGTTATTCATATTAGCTCGTTTTGACAGTTTCCTATTCTGTCCTAAGAAAAATCGAAAACATTTATAATCGCCATTTTAAGAAGCGAACGCAAATTTCCTTTGATTTGTTTTATATTTACTAGAATTATTTGCTAGAAATGAAGGGAAAAGATAATTATGAAAAACACGCATGAGTACTTTGTCATCGACGTTTTGGCTTTGCGCTTCTTTTTTTTTCATTTATTTAACGTCATTGCAAACAAAAAGTCATAAATTTTGTATAACATTGTTTATGTGCAACAATTTTATACAAGTATTCTATATCTAAAAATACTATATCAGGTTCTTAGTATTTTATGAGCTTGAAAGCACTTGATTTTGAGGACTATCTGGTATGTTTTTCATAACTGTATATACAATCTTTTAACTGCAGAATTGGTCCTTGTTTGATGTTATTTTATTATACAGAAAAATAAGTGTAACAACATTTCTTTGTAGATCCCAAATAAAATACTCCTTTAATTCTTCACTGTATTTGGACAAAAATTTTGCCCCTAACTAGCTGTTTCATTCAAATAATTGTGTGCTAAATATTGAAACTGACGATCTTATTTAAACATTGCATTTTTCATTGATTTCAATGAGCTATTCAATCCACACCATTTACTTACCAAAACCCATCTTTCCTCTCTTAATCGGGACCAAACTGTTTTAAAAATTCAAGGTCCGAACACATTAAAGCCGCTCTTCATTTTGGAAGAATCCTTTGACACTAGTTGCATAGTGAGTCTTGAACTGATCTTTCAGTTACACTGGTAGTAGAGACTTTGCAGAATGAAGCTGGACTTAAGGTTCTGTGAACTCTGGGTTTTTGAAATTCATTTAGTACTAGTTAAAGGTGGGAATGCTTGGTAAGTAAATGATATTAATAGAGAGCTTAGCACCCTTTAGTTTTGGTCATCTTGTATATAGTCTAATTGCGGATGGGGAGGTTCCGGATTCGAATCCCGAATCGACATATTTTTGCTATCTCTCTCCTGTCTTTTTTCGTTCTTTGTGTGCATATGTTGTTGCATTGTGAATGGTTGCCTACCCTGAAAACTAATTCTTAAGCCACACTGCAAAAAATAAGCTGTTATTTTTACAATATAATACTGAAAGCAAAGGTATCAGTTTAAAGCTGTAAAATCGAGGTAATAAACTGTAAAACTAGCTATTTTACAGTTTATTACAGTAAAAATAGCAATTTTATAGTTTCTTGCTACTAAGCTAACAATGCTACAGTTTATTACCATTAAATTAGCTGTATAATACTGTAAAAACAACAATGTAATACTGACAGCAGAGGTTCAAGTTTAAAACTGTAAATGGCATAGTAATAAACTGTCAAACTAGCAATTGTACAGTTTACTACTGTAAAATTAGCAGTTTTACGGTTTATTACTGTAAAGTTACTGTAATAATAGCTGTATCATACTGCAAAAACAACATTCATTTTTTTACAGTGCGTGTGCCTACTGTAGAAGTTGAACTTCACTCTAAATTAAGGTGCAGTTGGAAAAGTGAAGCAGCGCACCCCATATTGCAAGCCTGTACTACGCTGCAAGGTTTCTTGACACTGGCGTCGTGAAGTCAGCGTGACGTCAGAGAATGAAAAACGAGCTAGATAAAGCATCACAGCCTACTTGGTGAATTAGAGGAGATCCTTAACTGCTTCTGAGCTCTTGTTGGCTCCGCGAGTAGTGACGTTTAGTGTCAAGTTAAGTTGCTTTCTGGTATAGTTGGCACAAGACAACAGCAATAGCACCATTTATTCTCTAAAATGTTCATAAACAAAACCATTAAATCTTTAGTAATAATAAAATCAGTAGAAACATACTGAAAAGTAGAAACCAATTTGAGACTCAAGGAGTAATGAAAAAAAAAAAAAAAAAAACAACTTTGTAAGCTAAAGTGTACGAATAAAATTTTTTTTTACAAAGTAACTCTTTTCGAAAACCCTTTCTGAAACTGCATTTATCATTTTATACTCCTACATTTAACATACTCATTGTTTTTAAAAGCAAAAGTATTTTGACGCATACATTTAGCATGTATTCATTTGTCTACTATATTGTTATAATGTAAATGCATTGATTTTCCCATGCACCTAATTAGATCGTTGATGAATAAATTTGTTGGAAGTAAAAGATACAAATAAGAAAAAAAAATGATTGATGAGAATATGTATAACAGATATCGAATTTTGCTCCTAATGATCCCTAAAATCCCAAAAGTAATTGACAACAAAAAAGTGAAAATCGATTATCAATTTCGAAAGAGAACGTTTTTTTCCCTTTTTATTTCTTCATTTCGGTCCTTTTAGAAATAACTACACGACAGATGCATAGCGATGAACTTAAACATTTTCAAAGCAACTAGTCACAGTTTCTACATTTTTTGTCTTTTGATTGCTCTTTAATGGCATGATACATATATATTTAATAACTCATCATTGTGTGTTTGAACACGAATTCAGGATAGTTAAGGAAATTATATTTTGCTTTGTGTTTTATCTGATGTGTTCTTCTTGTAAAAATGAAATGAACGCTTCATCATTTACAACTTCAAGTTTCTTCTTTGTTTACTAACGTCAAGATATTCTCCAAAATGCCTAAACCTCCGTGAAAGTATCGTTATTTGAGAAGACAATTTTAACTAAAGTTTTGTAGCTTGATGAGGAAAGATATGTGAGGGACAAATAGTACATTAACGCTCAATTATATCAATGCAAACTTTGCTTTTTAGTTGTTTCAATAAATATCAGGGGAAATAAAATCTCACATTAATATAATTCTTTATTCAAGCAAAAACAGTTGTTTCACTAAGAATTCTATTTGAAATAATTTCTTCATCAAAAAACATTTTTCGAAAAAATCAATGCCACAGACACATTCGGGGTACTTACATTAGGCTACTAGCTGTGTCGTCCGGCTCTGCCCGGTCTACATTGAGAACAAAAGTCCCGAATAGATAAAGGCAATATTTTGCCTGCACGCAGTTGGAAAAATCAACTGCGATCATTTGCAGAAAACATTTTTGACACCCCCCCCCCCCTCGTGACAAGAAAATCCTAAGAGCAAAAGCAAGAGTTAAATTTGTTCATAATCAAGAAAAAAATGGCATCACCTTTATTTCATGAATTATTTCGTTCCCGCGACTAAATTTCTTTAGCACTTGGGTCATTCCGACGAAAATGGTACAAATCATGTCCGAGACTTTAGAATTTTTTAAAATCAATTTTAGTAACTACCACCCATTAAGTGTATTTTTTATTGGTTCTCCATTTAATTTTGTGCCATCAAGTATCAATTCATTAGGTATAATCCATTTAGAAATGACACACAAAAAATGTTTGTCAGAAGAAGGAGAAAATGACGTGTCCCAGGTTCAAATTGCTAGAATTTTAAGTGTGATTTAAAATTAAACTGAAATGTAACAACCAAATAAATTACACTGCACTGCACAAAAGATGCTTCTGACACCATTTCTGCAGATTATTACGCAAATGAAAAAAAAATTCTCCAAAAACACCATTATTTATCCATGTCCCTAGATTTTCTATGTTTCGAATTGTCCAGTCTGTTATATGCCTTTTGGAAATAAAATAAACATTTGCATTCAATCTGATATATTTTAAAAAATATATAGGTAGTATAACTGCCGTGATAAGCTTGCTATATTGAATTAGGTAGTCAACAACCAGGGTGAGAGTAATTCTTTTCTTATGATAGTTAATTTGAACTGTTGGATGTTCACTCAGTTAGAGCCGATTTCATGATGAAAAAAATAATTTTTTTCTTGAAATTGCAGACAGACTTACAGTTTTAGGCTGTTTATTCCACTTTATGCTTGTTCTGTGATTCTAACTTTTCTTTGTGATTATACAGATATTTTTAAAGGCTTATTTTTCCACTCTGTTACATGTCCACTCTGTTAAACAAAGTGATCAAAATATTTAAAATCCTTTCATAAATGAGTCATGTACTAGTTATTTACACTTCATTAAATACAAATGAATGGAAACTCAATAAAAAAATATGATTAGTTGGTGGAAATTATTTAAATTGATAATCTTAAGTAAAGAGTTTCAGACATGATTTGTATCATTTTCGTCGGAATGACACACTTGTGTAGACGATATTAATAAATTAAATTTAAAATTGATTTTTACTAACTTAAAAATGAGTGTCTTTTTTCTGGGTACAATTATCGGTTAGGAGTTTTCAAAACCTTCGTAAGGAAGCCCCACTAAAAAATTTTTTTTCTATTTTCCAAATGAGACCAAATTACGAGAAGATCCCAATAACATTTCGGATAGAAG
>JAXGGA010019955.1:0-19096 GCA_038373865.1 Uloborus plumipes
CATGCAAATGATGAAGATAATCTATTTCGGAAAGAGGAAAACGGTAAATGAAAAAATAAACAATCGTTTGGAAAAAGATGAGGAGGCTGGCCAAGACCCATCTCGGGTTATAAAGCCAAACAAAGAAGTTTTTCAAAATGTACAGGGATTTCGAATTGTCCAAATATGTTTACAGATGATGATGCTATAGCAGAAATTGGGTGTTAAAAGGAGAGCGGAACAAAGGATTTCTCCCTTCGGAAATCAATTAAATGTAGCAGTGGGTTGACTAACAAAGAAGCGGAAGCAGACAAAAGCGAAATTCTTTGTTATGTCCCTTGACTAAACCCCGAGGAAATATGGTCTTATGAAGAACTTGATTTAAAATAGGAAAATTTCAGCGCAATTTTCTTCGCTTTTTGATGTGCTTTGACAAGATAAAAGAAAATACATCAGCGGAATTTATAACAGCACGCCTACACTGTTAAAACTACAGGTTGCACGGGTGAAACGGTGTAGCACCAGCTGCACTTCCTGAAGGGTACCAATTAACTCCTTGTGTCACCCTTCAAGAGGCCATTCGGCTCCCTTTGGAACAACATGAATGAATTATGGCACCCCGTGGGTGCTTCATGGAACTTGAAAGGTGCCATAGGGAATCAAGTGGCACTTTCATGGAGTGTCGCTAGTTTTACGACGTTTCACCCTTAAAGGTGCCTTGTGCAACCTGTAGTTTTAAGAGTGCATAAACAAAGCTCTGAAATTGGTAAAATTCCATTCTTCCACATCCCCATACGGAACGTATGCGACATCTCAAAGTCACGTGAAAAACAAATGATCCAAATAAGGAGCATAAGGCTGATGCGTAACCAGAGCTTATTTTCGTTTTGTAAGAACGCGACATTATTACATGCACGTGCGTTTTACAACAAATATATTTCATAACCTGTTGTGGAAAATTCTACGATAAGCAAAACTGTGCCTGGGAAAAATGCATAGACATCGAGAAAAGTGATGTTTAACACTTTCCTGTCTCTGATTGAATTCCACCACTATGTGTGCCGCGAGCTACGTTCAACAATACTAGAAGCTTTTTCTCTTTTATCCAAATACGTATGCACCGCGATGCTGCGCAAAGTGGAAAACGTAGCTGTTCGAAAGAGAAGATGAAAGCGTTCTTTTAATAACTTCTATGGATATTTCGAAATGCTAAATAGGAAAAAAAATGGTAAAAGTTGTTGGCCCTCGTCTGGGAGCCGAGGAGATAAGAGGAGCTCCCGCTCGTTTATTTATTTTATTTCAGATCGGTTCAGAGACTTTGAGCGAGGTATCAGATGACCCCTCGCATCCAGGCGGGAGTTCGAGGAAATTTTGCTTTTTTCGGGAAAGGGACGACAGTTGATAACGCGTTCCGATCGGTTGGTTTTTTGGCGCAGTTCGATCGGTGGTATAATATTCTGTTGCTGATATTCTCACAAGCATAGAATAATCTCTTTTTTTAGGTAAGTTCTGTGGATTTAATTATTTTTCTAGCAGTTTCTTACAGTGGAGCAGCAAATATGACTAGCATGGCTCCACTCCACCCACTGCTCAATACAGGAGCCGCTTTTAAATTCTTTGATAAGTGGCACCTTTTTTAGCGTTTTTTTTTTTTTTTTTTTTTTTCTTGGAACTCCAGTGTTTCTTCACTACTTTGGGCCTACAAGAAAGCTACCGAGTTTTGAAAAATTATTTTGAGTTAATGATATGGATAAGATCAGGTCAGTTGAATAAAAAAAAATCAGTTGGTAATCAAACTACTGAATGCACACCTGTTTCAGTATGCTTTTCTAAAAAACTAGGTAGAGAGGAGGCACTGAATGTTTGATTCGGCAGCAAGTGTATTGTGTCAGGAACTATTTTCTAGTTTCCAAGACGTCCTTATTTGAAACCATGACACTTTTTCTGTGGGTACACGTCAAGAATAATGTTTATCATGAGAAAATTCAGCCTATAAACCGTCTTAGGTAAAGAATAATAAGTTGTGTGACAAACAACACTCCCTGACATGCTGGTTGTCATTTAAACTGCAATAAAACTTCAAAAATTATTTCTAATGTTTACTGTCTTCAAAAAGTATAACTTTAAAAATTAACGCTACTGCTTTCACAGCATTGAAATTTTAATGATATGAGTTTTACACTTTTTTATTATTGTAGATGTGCTTAGTAAATATATATTTTATAGATAAAAGTTGAAATCAGGTTTAGCAAACCTGCTATTTTTTTTTTTTTTTTGACGCAAAAGTTGAGTCCTATACATATACAATCCATCCAATGCGCTCATAGAGACAATGATGCTTTCTTTTGTGAATTAAAAGAGAGGAAACGACTTTATGAAAAATTCTATGTAAAAATGATATTAGGACGATAATAACAGTTCAAAAAAAATATTATACAATCACAGACATGGTGAGAAAAATTATAATTAAAGCTTTACTGTCTCAAAAAGGTATTGTCCAGCCATAATTTCCCCGCAAAGTATTACATTTTTAAGCCGTTTTCTGAATTGGGTTGGGTTACTTTCGTAGTCGTATTACAAAGTATTCCAGCTTAAATTACCTTTTCTCATTACCCGAAAAAAAGTTAAACATGGTCAAAGTCGAAGGTCAACTTTCCAGAGGAATACAAACCAGTGCAGTACCAAACCCGAAAGAGTAATAAACCTTGTACAATGCTGGAGTTCAACTCACCAGGACCGCACTGTATCTTTTCACGTGATTCCTGGCCATGCCCTACATCGCCTTGCCCCTCTTCTATATTGTTTCATTGCTTCTCTTCCATTAATGACCTGTCTTTGACCGACATTCTGCATAACAAATTTCCAGAAATACGATCAATCAGCAGTTTTCAAAGCAATGAAGTTGCTTGGTTGCATATGTATCAATGAAGCAAACAGTTGGCTTCAATATTACGATGGGAGACATAAATTGACGCACATTGTGTAATGATGCACCCCTTTCAATCAACAAAAATTACTCTTTTTGATCAATCCACCTTGCCTTTTCGTTTAAGAAAAAGGATGGATTTTCTGAGGTATTTCAAATATATTTGTATTTTCCAATCCATCCTGATATTGTACTCTTAACATGATTTATGAGTATATTATTTAGTCAGATGAATGAACTAATTAATGCCTTCTTCTGGAAAAGAAAAAAAAATTACATTTTTTTTTTCCAAACTGCTAAATAGGAACAGCAAAGATCTTCTCGACACTTTTTTTTTCACATTGTGTTCATAGTCAATAGTTAAAATTTTTAATGAGCATTTTAAAATTTGAGGGCCCTTTTTAATTTAGGGCTCCCGGCCTCAATCACCTCGTACATCTCCGTAAATCAGTCAGTGCAAACATATAAGTTTTTGATTGAAACTGATCTCAAAGCCTCGTGTATGAAGAACGGTAGACATTGCAAGAACAACTGGACGCAGCATTTTCGTATCGTACTGCGAGCCTTGCTATTTAATATTTTCCCTTAGTCATCTAGAACAAGATTTTGATTCAAATTTGTCACCTTTTGGCAGAGTTTGGTAAATACGAAACCTGATGTATCCCGTTTTTCTCATGTCCACAACTTTTCTTACACGATAGTTTATATACAATCAATTTGCAAATAAGTTTCCTTTTCGGAAAACTGCTTCTTTGCAGTTAGTTGGAGGATTTATTTTATGTCAGGAAACTGTTACATCGCAAATACATTGGAACATAAAAGTTTTTGAATAACTTCTTAAATGAAGTTCAAGTGTTGGTTGTTTTTATAATTTTCGAAGATTAAAAACCTTTTAAATTAAACACATAACTTAAAAAGCTGAATGAGTCATTCCTTTTTTGGTTCCAATCAACTGATTGTATAATTCATTTCATCTCTCTTGCTTGTTTAGTTAGCTCTTAAATTGAAAACAATGGTTGTCCATAAACTTCTGAGACGCACAGTATGCAATAAGTGAGGTTACATGAAAAACTATGAATTTTCAGTCAATCGATGTCGAATGGACCAGAGGAAAAAGTTTTTGGCCGGTTTTAAGGAAATATCCCATGTATTCAGAAGCCTGTGCTATTTTTTCTTCTCTCAAGCCTATTTCATTTATGTTTGTACTTGCGATGGTTTTTCTTATCGCGAATCGGTAATGTAATGCGAGATTTTGTATTTCTTCTTTAGAAAATGGCTTAGTTTTTTCGATGAAATTTTAACATTGATATAAGAAAAACAGTTTCATGACCTTAAGGGCCCCCAAAGCTCCGGCCCTGGTACTACAGGTCCGGTATCCCCAGCCAAACGGCGACCCTGTTTATACGTAGCTGTAAATGGAAAAAGCGAAAACTTCACCTTTCATAACAATTTTCGAATATTCATCTTTTAAATTCCACTAGCACCAAGATTTCAAAAGGGGCATTAATTTAAATTTCAATTGCAAGGATAAATTGCATGACGCACAAAAAGTCAACTAGTGGCTTCTCCTTCCACGCCTTGACCTTGTTTCTGACCTGCGGTGGTGAGTCGGTGGATTTTCGAGATGCAGAAAATCTTCAGCTCCCACGTCGTATAATTATGCTGCATGTAAAAGAGCCCTTGGGTATTCGTTTGGATTTGAACTCCCTCGGCAAAATTCAATTCCTAGTGCAGTTTCGCATCGAAGAGAGCACAGGTGCCTCCATCTGGTGTATACTGAGTGTCGAAATTATTTGTGCCATTGCATCTGCGCCTTAATAGTGGAACATGGCACATGAAAGATTTGATGCCGTATCAAGGATCGTACTGAATCTGCAAAAGACGAAAACCGCTTAGTCAGCCCCATTGGAAAGAAATGACGTACAAAAATTGGATGACGTAACAATTCGTACACAGTCAAAGATCATACCTTGGTAATAAATAGACCCCTCCCCCCACACACAATTTATCTCTTCTTTTTTTTTTTTTTTTTTTCTTCATTCGGAAAACAATGTTTAAAAGTTTTCACTACAACTTTATTTGTTATCGATGTCCTAACTCGCACCCTTGCAAAAAAAAAAAAAAAAAAGTGACAACTTAGTCAAAAAATCCTAATTTTCTGATGTTTGTATGAAACAAATCAAAACATTATGTTCTTTTTTGTGGAAAACTGTCACAACTGAAACTTTGAGTTTTAGCTAGGTAGCGCTAATAGTGACACAAGTCAAACTAAAAACATAAACATGGGACAAACTAAAAAAGTAGTACTATACAGAAAACCTTAACCAGTTTATACATACATTTCATTAAAAAATATCAATGAATATTGATAACAAAAGACTATCAACAGCTAACCCGTACGAAACCACTAGCCTTTTTTTTTTTTTACTCTACTGTAAAATTAGTTGCACGGGTGCGAAGTGATCATCGTAAGTTAAAAGAAAGAGTATTAGCTTTATGAAAACAGTGACTGATCTCTATGAAACTATGCGGTTCCATGAAGATCACCATGAGTTGTATGCAATTTAAGACTTGTCTGCAATGTTTCTTAAATTTAAGGCTTTCTTATCAAACTCGTTCTGAGATTATCAACGATATACGTCACAGTCAACTTTTATAATCATAAGTGCTCCGGCGATTGCTATCAAAGTGTTTAGTGGTGGCTATAAATCGCCTGTGTTTCTCGATTACTTGTAGCAAAAATAACTGGTCATTATCACTAGACTTCAAAACAGCTGCATCTGGTAAAATATTTTACGAACTTTAACGTGATATAAAATTCGTTCCAATACGGATATTTGTTTGTGTGAAAAACATATTTTATACAATTTTGAAACCCTAAATTTACATTTAGAGAACTATGTGTGTTAGTATGTGTGTTTTGCTTTTAGACTTTCGAAGTAAAAATTTCAAAGCATTAAAGTAACCCTTGAGCCAAATTTGACGAAACTGTGTGTTTGTGGAAGAAGCACACAAACAAACACAAATTCACTTATAGTGCTCCTCTGGTAAGTTGACCTCTTACATAGACATTGTTTCCTCTTTTTTCGGTAAAGGGTAATTGCCACTGAATTGAGTTGGGGAAACTTTCATAGTCGCTTTGCGAAAGTATTCCAACTCAAATCCGTATCCATTTCCCTTTCTTATTACCCGAAAAGAAGGAAGCATCGTCACGGTCATAGCTCAACTTTCCAGTGGAGCACCACATTTTTCAGCTCAGATAAGTTGAGCTCTGACCTCGACATTGTATACCTCTTTTTGGAATTATAGAGAAAGGTATTTCACTTTGAGTTGAGCTAGGTTACTTTCGATAGTTGCGCTGAAGTATTCTGATTCAAATGGGCATCAATAACCCGTCCCTATTTCATTGCACTCCCATTTAAAATAGGTAAACATTGTCAACATTATAACTCAACTTTTCACAGCTGCACTATGACTCCATTTCTATACGTACAGAATAAGCCTAAGAATTTTAGAGGGCTATCATCATTGCGATCAAGAGTCACCTAAATTTTCCAAATTCAAGATTAACAAATTTCGACACCATTCAAGAATAACATGAAAGCGTCAAAAATGTTACACTGCGGAACAAATAATCAACATCTAAATAATGATATATTGTCAGTTTGGTCTCAGAGCCTCCCACCCTACATGAAACTTATGAAAATTGTACTACTTCAAATAGTAGTATAATTTTCATAAGATAGGTCCGGGCCCCTAGTTTCCGGCTGGGCCGACATGGCCTCTCGTCGACCCAGAGGGCACTCCTAGCCAAAATTTTTCTGGAGGAGCGAAATTCTTACTTTCCGGAATGATTTAAAAAATAATTTCAATGTTATATTACTATCTGTAAGTATTACCGACACACTGAGCTCTTTTTATCAGGGCGGCTCCCCGATTGATCCGTTGAAAATGATTTTCGAAGTTTACACACATCAGTACGGATTAATATACCAAAAATACGCTTCGCCAATCGGAATTGCCATTTCATTTCACACTCCAGGGTCCCCCGTACCTACCACAGCTTCGTGGTTTAACCGGGATAGGGCCCTGAAGAGCGCTCTGATCCTAATTTTGAACCAGAACCTAGGGTCGAGCAAACCCTAGACCCAGCACCCCAGAGGTATCGTTTCACTTGGAGGACTTTGTGGCCACGACATTTTTAACGCCTCCCAGCCACCATTAATCAAGACGGTGGATCTTTGATCGGCTGGGATCGAACCCGGGTCCCTCCGGACACGAGTCCGATGCCTTACCGATCGGGCCACCACGGCCCTAATCGGAATTGCCAATCCACCACAGTTACTCATTATACCGACTGTGGCATTGAAAATTTTAGGGGAGTGTTTTAGTTGGTCCTGTTACCTTTTATGGGGAACTTTTGTTTTGGGGGAGCACTATTGCTTTTGAAGGTATAGGCACCTTTAAAAGCAATAGTGCTCCTGCAAGTAGCCGGTGCACTGGAAAGTTTGCAAAGATACTTTCTCCAGTTCACTCGAAACCTTTTTCATGTTTTTCGGGGGCTCTTCTAAAACCATGTATTCAATCACTAGTTTATAATTGCTTTAACTAAACGGAGTAGAGAGAATGCTGCTCTAGTTCTAGGAGTTGAATTGTAAGCAGGAGTTTCGCAGACGTGTTTATAATTATATCAAAATATTCACGCTGTTTGTTTATTTTCCTTGGTAAACCTGAATTTAAGACCGTGTTTTCTTGTGAATAAATAATTTGATTCTAGTTTAAATCATAAAGGTGGCATTTTGGAAAGTTGCCGAAAATGAACCAGAGCTCATAAAACAACCCTCAAGTTGTTATTCTAAAATTTCTTATTCAAAATTGTTATTCCGAAAGCAAAAGTTACGCAAATCTCGCACTTTCTGTCGCTAGTGCCAAAGATGCGCAGAGGGAAAAAATTCCGATGTTTATTATCATTTGAGAGTGGCTGTGAGTGAAATCTCCATGACCCCGATTATCCCAGACCGCGCAGAATCGCAGATAACGTTCTATATTTCATTACGTTGCTGCGAAGTTGCCATTCAGATTTAATTAATGAACGAGAGGGAGAGCGTGATAAAGTGGAGGACGAACGACAACGGCTTGAATGGGCGACGATAAGAGATTTCTTTTTAATACAAAAGAGAATATTTACATTCAGTCAAAGGAGACCCACGGATTTGGGACTGCTTCAATGTTACATTCGAAGGATATATTTTGCTTTTTGATGACGATCGAATTTCGGAAATCTAGCACTGGTTGTGATTATTCTTTGTAACACTATCTGCAGACTGTGTTTGGTTTTTCTGTTGGTGTGTGATTATTTGCATTTTTATCATTTTTGACTGTAGAGGTCATGGGCGCGAACTACAAATGGTGATTGGATACTTGCCTTGGCATCAATAGAGTGAAAATTGGGGCTAGGCTTTAGAAATTCTTCCTTATTTGCTTATTGAGTAGATCAAAATTAAGAAAACTATTATTGTTTGTTTAATGATTTAACTGATCGTTATTGATTAGATTATTTGATGGAGACTAAGATTTATTCACACAACAAAAATATTTACACACGTCGATACGTTTGATTTGCGTAATGACCAATCTTTGAATGCACTAAGTTCTGTCAGATACTACATTGGAAACTAAAGTTGAAGTAGAAGTATATATGAAAGTTTCGTTGAAATAGAAGTAGATGCGTATATAAAACTTGTAGGGAAGTTGAAATGGAAGTATATAATGACTGCCATCGCTCAACTTACTAAAATTTCATGCGTCTCATAACAAGTATTTCGTCTCCTCAAAGCAAAGAATTTTAACCAACAATGTCCAAACTCTCTGCTTTGGAGCCTTTTTAGTCGCATAGATTGGTCTTACAGCTTTTCTACCATTAACTCTTGACGTTGCAGCGGTTTGAGCGTTAAGATTTAATTTAAAATGATGCATTTGGGATTAAATTGCTGTTATAACATTGATAAAATCACTTAAAATACACATCAATGCTTTCAAGTGAATGCTATAACTTATTAGAGTTCATGACTTCTGTGTTGCATCGCAGAAGTTTTGATCACACCTAGTTTCAAAACTCTACCATTAACTTGAGTCGATACATAGTACTATGGTATAAGTTCATAATCTGTTAACATAGAATTTACCGATTCAAATTTGGATGATGTAAAGGTTTTTTCCTTTAATTTGTGAATTCCAGAGATTTGTATTTATTTCATCGTTTCAAAATATCATTTAGCTGAAAAATCAATAATAAACACTGCTTATTATCTTTCATTTACTCATTGTAATCTAATTATTAGTGGATTCTTTCAAATTTAACTTATTTCTAAACACTAAGATTATTGAAAAAAAGAAAAGAAAAAAATGGAAAACAAAGACAGTAATCATAAACTAAAGGACAAATTGTGACCCAAAACGGAACAGACACTTTTTAACTCCAAGCAAATTTAAAAGTCCACAGGAAATCACTTGTATTTGGTTTATTACCTGTACAAAATACACAACATTTGCGTTTCGACATATAATTGGCGTTCTTCAACCTCAAAATTATGAATAATTTCTGAAAACGAAAATTACAGTATTCAGTTGCGAAAATTTTCAATGAAGAGTGTAGAGCTCTGTCTCAGCCGAAACTCCCATTTTAAACACGTATTATGCCTTGTGTTTTTGATATAACTAAATAGCAAACAAAGCTTAATCAACAGATTGGTCGTTTTGGTCGTGATTTTGCGTTTACCGTGGTCGTATTATTAGAGTTCAACTGTACTTTAAACCAAATATTTTGAATTTGTGTGGTTGAAGGAGAAGAAAGTAGAAAGTGGGAGACAGTTTTGATAACTTTTTAAGGCCTGCCAAACTGTAAAAGGCCCTCAAACAGGGTCATAATGTTAGGTTACGATATCCGTTCTATACTTTCTAATTTACGAAATCAGTTAAATACTGTGCACAGCTCACTGTATAATAATATCATTCTGAAAGACTGATTGGAACTTGAGTGTTTATACTGCTCGATTCCTGAATGCCGATTTCTAGCCAGTGAAATATCTCGTTCCCTGCATTTTAATATTCTACGCAAGATCATGAATATTGGAAATCTTGTGTTGCAATGGAACAAAAGAGAGAAATCCATGAATTTGTTTTAAGTATTCTTTTCCAGGTTCAAAGTCGTGCTACGTTAATTATAATTATTTATTTTACATCTTTTGCAGGTAGCTCAAAGTGACCTTAAATGGCGTAATAACTTTGAAACAGACTAAAAATGCATTTTAACTGATTTAATAGTTATTATTTCTTAATTTTTTAACTACAATACGTCTTTTTTTCTTTTTTTTTTTTGAAGTGATAGTTTAGGCCCGTTGGGGATTTTTTGAGGTGGGGAAAAAACAATTGAACTCGCGACACTGTTACCGTTATGCCTTTGTATATATGTACATTTAATGTGTATTTACGTACATAGATACATATGCATTTTGTCATTTTTTGAGATGGGAAAAAACCATCGTTGATTCACAAAATACACGCGTAATTGTTCAAGTTTTCACTTCTGTCAGCACTCCCGGAGTTTCTTTTTTTGTTTTTGCAGTATTATGCAATCTGGCGCGACGCTATTAACACATGAGTGGGGCAACTCTGCAAAAAGGAAATTGTCTCAGTCTAAGTTGTACTGAATGAGTATGTACAAGAAAAATTTCTACTGGAATATATACTTCTTTGCATAGACTGTGTTATTGCTTAACAAGAGAATATTGCTTAAGTGTTTTTAAAAACAAATCTTTTTTTCCACTATAATCTTAGTTGAAAACCCTTAAGACAGAAATGGCGGGGTTTTATTTTCTGCTCGTGGTTCTGTTGTCAATGGACTAATTCCAAATTTTCTTTGCCAAGGAAAGACTTCAGTTTCTGAGTGAGGTTTCTTCCGCACGACGACCGCACGCACAACCCTGTTCGACAAATCAAGTAGGCTTTTTTTATTTTAAAAACTTAAACGATTATTATCTTTACATAAAGGTTTTGTTACTCCAATATATTTTGATATACTAGCTAAGGATGCGCTGATTAATCGGCAGTACAGATTAATCGGCCATAATCGGTCACTTTGCCGATTGTAAATAATCGGTGAAATTTTAACGATTAATCGGCGGAAAAAAGTTTTTAAACATTCTTTTTTAAAGTATACCTTCATTAAGGAGCTATGATGAATAATTTTATTAAAAGTGAATGAATGTAATTTTCTGCAATACTTACTATAACACGTAGTATGAAAGTATTCAAAGGAAAAACAAAATAAATAGTTCATACAGCGCATGAAAGTGAATGGAATATAAAGAGATAGCCCTCGCAGGTGATATTCATACAACACTAATAGGAATGATGAAACTCCTGAACTTTTAATGTTAAAACGTGAATATTTCATTTGGTTACTAAACAGTCAAATTTTGCCGATTAACCGGTGGAAAAAATATGTTTTAAATAAAATTATTTTCCGTATGCCTTGAACAAGAGACTACGACGAATAAATTTAGAAACAAGAAATAAATAATTTTCTGCAAACATAGTTATAACATGTAGTATGAAAGTGTTGTAAATAAAAGATAAACAAATACTTCAAAGAATGAAATATATAAAATAATAATAAGTCCAAAAAAAATTGGATAAAATTTTGATATTATTTTGAAAAAGTTGGGAAAATGGAAAATTAAAAAACTTCAGAAATAAATTAAAACTGCTACTTCTAAACTCGAATTTGTAAAAGAAAGAAAGAAAAAAACAGTGAGGGTGAAATTGGGTTGCATTAAAAATTTTCACACTGATCATTAATCGGCGGATCGATTAATCGGTCGATTAGTAACAGCGGATTAATCGGTAATCGGTAAATGGCCAATTTGCTCATCGGTGCATCCCCAATACTAGCTGACCCGTGAGAAGCATTCGCACTTGACAGAAAGAATGCAAATTCCCGTTTTTAGCCTACTTTCCCGTTAAAAATAAAAGAAAGACGAAAAAAGTATTAAAATTGGCTTAATGCATCTAAAAAATATCGCCAAGTCCAAAAAATATCGCCAAGTTAAAAAAAATATCACCAAGTTCAAAAAATATCGCCAAGTTAAAAAAATAAAAAGGTAAAATGAATATCGAAAAATTAAAAATTTGAAAGTAGGGTATTGAGATGGGGAATTTGTGTGTCGGTCTGTCGGTCTGTCGGTCGGTCTGTCTGTCTGTCCCCCCTACTAACTTTTGAATGAACATTCCGATTTGGACAAACTTTTTTTTGTTGGAAAGATCTCGGTGAGTATAGCTCATTCCCATATTTGATTTTTCGATTTGAACAATTTTTGATTCAATTTTGAGCCGTTCAAACAACCTGTCCCGCGATGCTAACTTTTTAGTTAACAGTCCGATTTGAACAAACTTTTTTTTGTTCGAAAGATCTTTTCAAGGATACTTCATTCCTGTATCTACATTTTCGATTTGAACAATTTTTCGTTCAACATTAAACCGTTCAAGCAACCTTTCCCCCCTAATAACTTTTGAATGAACATTCCGATTTGAACAAACTTTTTTTTGTTGGATAGATCTCGGCGATTACAACTCATTCCCATACTTGATTTTTCGATTTGAACAATTTTTGGTTCAACTTTGAACCGTTCAAACAACCTGTCCCGCGATGCTAACTTTTGAGTGAACAGTCCGATTTCAACAAACTTTTTTTTGTTCGAAAGATCTTATCAAGGATACTTCATTCCCGTATTTACATTTCCGATTTGAACAATTTTTCGTTCAACATTGAACCGCTCAAGCAAGCTGTCACCCCTAATAATTTTTGAGTGAACAGTCCGATTTAAATAAACTTTTTTTTTTGTTCGAAGGATCTCAGCAAGGATACTTCATTAAAGTATTTAAATTTTCAATTTGAACATTTTTTCGTTCAACATTGAACCGTTCAAGCAACCTTTCCCCACTTAATAACTTCTGAGTGAACCATCCGAATGGAATAAACTTTTTTTTGTTTGAAAGATCTCGGAGAGGTTCATTCCCTTATTTCGCTTTTTGGTTTGAACCATTTTTCGTTCAATATTGAACCGTTCAGAAAAAAATTTAACATTAGCGCCTACGGGGAATTTAAGTTGAATGTTGATCCTGGAACTTAAAGTCGGATTTCCTTCAAACTAACTTTGTAAAAAAATGGTTTTGATAAATAATGTTTGTAAAGTACTTTTCTGAATAATCTTCTGTGAGGACTCTGATTCCGACTCCGACTCCACAAACATGGCGGAAATGCAGGCTCAGAAAAAAAATGACTGACTGTGCAGACGATTTTTTGTTTATTTATTCATTTGTGTTATTTTATTTATTACTATTAATTTTTTTTTTGGCAGACGATTTTTTTTTGTAACAAAAGTGTTTCATTCACGAGGGCATTTTATTCTTTATTTAAATTTAACAACTGGCAACGGTTTAAAAGTGAAAATCGAGACATTTTATCGACGGACGAGTTTTTTTTCCTTTCTTTGATAAAATGTGTTTTGATGTACTTTGTACTTTTAATTTTTTTTTTTTTTTTTTTTTTTTGAAAACGATTGAGGAATTTTTCTACGGAAGAACTGTAACAGTTACATTCTTTAAAAGGTGCGATAAAACTTCATTTATTCATTTATTTACTTTTTATGTCTCTATTTCATCTGATGAGAGGGGTATATTTTGCTTTTAGAAATCAGCTTTAAGTGCTAAAAAGGTATGTTTGACATAATGTTTAGTCTCAGATGATCAAGAGAATAATGATCAGATGCTAGAATGCCGATGTCGATGTACGGGAAAGTAGGCTCGTTTAGTTCTTGACAGAACTTCTTGTTTACAGTATTTTTTTGAATAACGGCAAAATTATTGTGAGTTGGTTGATTATTTTTCGTTGATAGCGGTGAGAAATTTTTTTAAAATGACGTCTTACTTTTAAATCTGGATGAAGTATTGATCCATTTCGCGAAAGCGCCGGCATTTTGTCCTGCACGTGGCGCTCGTATATTTTACTAAAAAGGAGTAATTTTAAAAGGCATTGAACAAACTTTTTTGCCTCAGAAATCCTGCACGGGTTCACGAGTTTATGATTACTTAATCAACAAAATTTCGTTAATTACCCTTTGAAATACATGAGCGTCACGTGCGGAACGAGCAGGCCGCATTTTCGTGGAATGGCCCTATTATTCAAATGATACGTTTCGGCCCAGATTCGAACTGGGCGGACTCTTCGCTCCTAATTTTTCGACGTTGAAGTTCTAAGAATGTAATTTTGTACGAGTTTTAATGAAATAAGGAGAAAAAGGTTCAGGCTCTCCCCGAAAATTTTTCAGAATTGAAATTCGAATTCTTAGTGTTCGATATTTGGAAACCAGTATGAATAGTTTAAAGTAATTAAGAAAAAACAATCGCTCCTTCCTTTGAAAAATGTCTGAATCCGACATGGACCAAGTGTCCCCAAACCATCCTGGAGACAGGTCCGTCATTTAGGGGGGGGGATCAATTGCCCTCCCCCCGGGTTTTGAGAAAGCAATATATTTATATATTGCTTTTTGGTTCGTTTTTGTTGTTTTTCGATGAAATTGCATTGTGTTTGCATACAACCGGAAAAACTTGAAATGACGGGCCTGCCTGGAGACATGTCTCGATGTTCAAAAATATAGTCACTCCAGTTTAATCCAGTGTCATTGAATTTACGAGAGGAGTCAACACGAAGAAAAAGTAAATAATGCGGAAGGCGACCAGAGAGCTCGGATTGATTTATCCTCGTGATACAGCGCGCTCAGCCTTGAAATCATCGTCGCCCTATTTTCGGGACATTTTCCGATGATTGTGGAAGACCAGCTCGCATCGCAGTAAGTCCGCTGTTTATTATTATGTTGCACTCTAGTCTCTTTTACTCCAACGAAGTGTAAGAAGTGTTTTGTTCAATAATTATGTCTTTGTTGTTGTTGAATATTTTATATGTTGTGCTTGACAGTAGATGTTTATGTTTACCAACACTTTTTGATGTGATACTTTTAATGCAAAGACTTTGAAATTTGCACCCGCTACCTTTTTATGGGACGGAAGTGATGTAATTGTTTTTTTAATTGTTACAAAAAATAATGAAAAGTATCAGTAACAATAGTTAAAATACTTCTACTCTTCAACTGTTGCCAGAAATAATGATAAAATATAGTAATTGTAGAGTTAGATTTGTTAATGAATTTGACAAATTAAATTCAAGTCTGAACTTAAGCAAGCATAGATTTGTGGATTTTGGGCGTTTAACACTTTTCAAGTAATGCAACCTGCCAAAAATTTAACTATTCTTCAAGTTCTGTCTAACGATGTGGCGAATTTGGAAACAGAATTGCAAATTGCCATAAAAAAACTTTAAAAGACAATTAAGATGTTTTTTGTTTTTTCTCATTACATAAGTGTGTTGCTCGTATTTTATCATTCCGTAAAATTTGCGCCGAAAATTTGAATACTTAGCCCTTGAATAACTGCGTTTTAAGATCATTTTTGAAATTTTCTTTCATTTTCATTTCATGCTCAAATTATGGAGGAGAAAAAATGCTTAAAAATCACATTTGAACATAAAATTAATTTGTGGTCAGATGCGTTAAAAATCAGACGCTCAATGTAAAACAAAAATCCCATGTATTTCACCACAAAAGTTGCTAGAAACTTGGCTGCAATGAACTTACCGCTAATTTCACAAGATGTTATTCCTGACAGATGTTTAAATATTATGGCCACACATGCTATAAATTTTTCAAAGCGCTGCTTCTAACAATGCGGCGTATATTCTACTTTGCATGAACAAAATAAATAAATAAATAAATAAATAAATAAAACGTGCTAGCGTTTTGGGTTTATTACATATCAATTTAGTTGAAAAAGAGATCTGCATGAAATAATTCACAGCGCTAAGAAGGGACGTTGTAGTGAGACTGAACTAAACGACCCAAGTTAATAATTGCTCTTAAAGTCCCTCGGTATCTAAAACATGCATTATTTAATGCGTCATTGTATGTAATGTTTTTCTTGTACCTGTCACTAGCAGCTTTCGTATCATTAATACCATTTATTTATTTATTTTCGAAATTGAGATTTTTCGTGATGCTTATTACATCACTAACCTCGCATATTTAGAACGAAATAAATTTCGTAACCCTAAAACAAGTGCTAGTTTTGTTTTGTTTTTTTTTTTTTCAAATTTATGCTTTTTAAAATTTTTAGTTTTACTTTTTTTTTAACGCAATAGTATTTGTTAATTTTTAAGACAAATTATTTTTCTTTCGGCCGTGCACAATGTTAAAAATGTCTTTGAAAGTTTTTTCGTAAAGAGACAACAAACTGGTCATTGTTGTTGTTGCTGTTGTCGTCTCTGTAAGAGTGGGGCCGCGGTGGCTCGGACGGTAAGGAGTCGGACTCGTAACCGGAGGGCTCCGGGATCGATCCTAGTCGATTAAAGATCCACCGTTTTCACTAATAGTGGCTGGGAGACGTTAAAATACTCGTGGTCACGAAGTCTTCCAAGTGAATCAATTCCTCCGGGGGATACCAGACCAGGGGTTTGTTCGGGATGAAGTCTGTTTTAGATGAAGAGAACAGAGCCCTCTTCTGGGCCCATTCAATGGTAAACCACGTGTAGTGGTAGGTATGGAGGGAAAAATTAAAAGTTTCCATGAAGATACTCGGAGCAAAAAGTTTAAACTCCTCCAAAAGTCTTGGGGACAAGATCTGCTAGTTTTATTAATTGGATTATTAATAGGAGGCCTATTAATTGGAGTCATCCATAGCCTGGTGGCCTGGTGCTCTTATAGGAAGGAGCGGATAATGGCTTGGCAGTTGAAAACATGATCTGGAAATAGTTGTGAATGGGGGTAGATGGAATAAGATTTTATATTAGTTGATGATATCTTCATTGGTAGAAAGCTTCCAGAAAACGGGGATTACATAAACTTTTCTAATAAGGATTCAACTCCTTCTTAATATTCGAGCTTAATATTCCCTGGCGCAAGGAAAAGCATTCGCAGCTCTACTTCTATTTGAAAGAATTGTACCAGGTCCACTATAATTGCATTCAAAGTCGACCCCTTGACCTTCGATATAGTTTTGTGGTGCTTTACTACTAAATTGTTTATTAAATATTGTTTAAATGCTCTTAAAATGTAAAATGGATCATTCTGACCTAGCCTGCGCTGTCTTGTATCGGTATGTCGCGCGCTTTCTGGAAGGCCAACCCTAACAGCATCATCTCATCGGTCGATGATCGGCCATTCATCGAAACCCGATGAAATTCTCATCGGCCGATGATCCAATATGTCTCATCGGCCAAACAGAATCCGAGCAGCAAAATCCGATGAGTTTTGCTCGAAATATGATGAGATTTGGAGCAATTTACGAGCAGAGCAGTCCCGTGTTCATGAATTTCATCGGGAAACTTGATCGGAAGGATATCGTTTTCCGATAGAATATAGCTCGGCTTATTTTCATCGGGAAAGTCAATCGGAAGGATATCGCTTTCCGATGAAAAATAGCTCATTGAAAACCGTGCTCGGATACTGATCGGAACGATGTCATCGTGCGTTACGGGATCAATTTACGAGGAGTTCGATGATCGGCCGAGCAAAATCCGATGAGTTGATGCTACTGGGGAAGTAAAATTGACAGCTTTACCAGAAAACTTTCTGGAAGTCCAGTTTTCTGAATATTTTCTAGTGGTATTGCATTTTTTTTTTAGTGTGGAAATCTTTCTAAAACTCCAGCTTACTAGAGATTTTCTAGCAGTGCTGCAGTATTTTTTTAGTATAGAAATCTTTATAAAAATCAGATTTTCTAGAAATTTTCTGATATACTTTTTTAGCAAAGAAACTTTTATAGAAGTCCAGTTTATTAAAAATTTTCTAGTAGTATTGCAGTATTTTTTTAGTGTAGAAAACTTCATAAAAATTCAGTCTGCTGGAGATTTTCTTGTAGTATTTCACCACTTTTTTTTGTGTACAGACCTTTATAAAAGTCCAGTTATTAGAGCTTTTACAATAGCACTGCTGCATCGTTTTGCAGTATCACGGCTGGGTCGTTAATCTCTCGGGGGAGGAGTGCTCGTGAAATTGCGACAGTTAGTGACAATTGAAAGGAAAATTAAAAAAGTATAGCACCACACATTTTGGTTGAACTGAAAAAATATGTATGACAATATGTTCATGCAACATAGCATGATATGTGCTTAGAGGAGGATAGGAGAAGGAGTAAGGGGAAAAAACTTTAATGACGAAAGGGGGAAAGGAGGTCAAATATTTTGAAAAAGAAAGCGTGACATCATTTACTGACATCCCCATGCTTTTTAGTTTTTTTACTGCTGAAAATGCCTAGTAATTCTATCACAAACTACAATTTATTGCTTGAATACTGGTACGAAATTGTCGAAATACTTATCAATGTTTCAAGATTTTTGACAGCCAATGTGTTGTTTCTCAATTACATCTCAACGTTGTCTAAATATTTTTACTCTTGAGAATGGTTCGTCATTTACCAAGTGTGTAAGTATGAAACCGGAATTTTTCTACAGGAAAAACACGTTTATTGTAATAATATGATACAAAGTACCTTATTCAAAGTATTGTCCATCGCTATCTATACATTTTTGCTATCTTTCTGGCAATTTGTGGATTCCGTGCCAAAAGAACTGTTGATCTTTTGAGGCAAATCAGTCATCGAGACATTTTCGTACAGCTTCGTAAGAAGTCAAGCGCTGCTCAGCAAGTGCGTGTCCCATCGATGCAAACAAGTAATAATCGGATGGGGCAAGGTCCGGTGATTAAGCCGCATGCAAAAGAATCTTCCAACGGAACGACTTTATCGTTTCCTTTACCCGTTTTGCTTTGTGTGCTGGTGCGTCGTCATGCAGCAAAACACCTTGTGTTGTCTTTGTTGGTATTCTGGTCGTTTTGCGATCAAAGCTCGATTCAAATTGGTCATTTGTTGTTGGTAGCGTTTAGTATTGACGGTTTCCCCAGGTCTTCGTCCAACAAATCTTGCAGGTCAGCGTCTTCAAACTTTTTCGGTGGTCTTCCACGTTCTTCGTTCCTCACGTCAAAATCGACACTTCTGAACCGTTTGAACCACTCGAAACACTGTTTT
>JAXGGA010019956.1:0-19094 GCA_038373865.1 Uloborus plumipes
GACATCTTTCCAAAAGTCACCCTCTCCCCCAAGGTCTCTAGTAGAGCCGAGACCATATTCCTGAGTGGTCACGGTCCTTTCCCAACCTATCTCTTCCGTTTCTCATTGGCTGACTCCCCAAATTGCTCCTGCTCACTTATTGGTTCCCCCGAGCACTATCTTTTCGAATGCCCTCTAACCGCAGAGTACCATTTCAGAAGAAATCCCTCTATCACTTTTGCAGAAAACATTTTACAAGCGCTCAAGATCCCTCACGCGCGCAATAAACTGAACTCCCTCTTCCTGCGACTCTCAACTGAGGGCTACCTTTTTCAGGAAATGTAGTCTGCGGCTTTATTATTATTGTTATTGTTATTATTATTATTTTTTTTTATTTTTATCTGTAAAACGTCTGTCAGTTCTGCTCTATGTTCTATGTATTGATGTTTTGTTTTGCTATTGTTTAGGTGTTTCATGTATCTTTTTCTGTATTTTTCTGTTTTCTGTACTTTGTAACTTCAATGTTTATGTCTTCTGTATTTTCTGTAATTTCAATGTTTTTGTCAAATAAAGTCTCCAGAGATCCATTCAACTGAAAAACCATTAAGATGGTAGTCACGGGGATCTCTGGGGTGAAATGAATGAGATCTCAACTAGTACTTAAAATTATAATTTTTAAATTTTTTTTTCCGTTGATCTTTAGAGTTATTTATTTTTTGTCAGGAATCAACCACATGATTAGGAACTTAATTAAAATATTACTAGATAGATGGCACTGCGAACTGGGAAAATGTTTCATCATTTCACTTTGCCCTGCTATTTCATTTTATCCCATTCTCCTACATTCAGTTTCAATTAAAGTCTAGTTAAAACAATAATATCTTTTTGTAGGCAGTATTTTTTTTATTTTGTAGTTTTCTCTCCACAATTTTACTACGCACAGTGTTTTTTTTAATGTATAGTTTAGGGCTCATTTTGTTTAATCTGCGCTTTCATTACTTAGGGTGATGTGGATCTCCTATTAGTGCGCTTAATGAGGTTCTAATGTAATTAGAAAAACTCGTATAAATTAGTAACCAGGTGCAAAATTGTCAATCGTTTGAATGACCTGTGCAGTGTGCACCACATAAGGGATGGAATGTGAAAAAAAATATTTTGATGAAATTACTATAGATTCGATGTAGCAAAATTAAATTTCTCTTCTTTTCGAAATCTCCCCATTAATATTTCATAAATTCAGAAGATTTTAAACTATGCAACTTGATACATATTTTATTAGAGTATTAAAATGTGGGATGGAAAATTTCAGCGATTTCAAATTAGTACTCAAGAGCAACTCCCAATCAGTTATTTATTTTTGGAATATACAAATAGTTGCGCCAACTGAGTTTGTAAACAGAAATCTACAAAACTGATATTGTAACTTTGAAAACTCCACATTGTAAAAAATACCTGTAGGGCTACTAGTAAATCTCTAGTAAACTGGATTTCCACAAAGGTTTTTACACTAAAAAATTAACTGCAGTGTTATTGGAAAATCTCTAGTGTACTGGATTTCCACAGAGGTTTTTACACTAAAAAAATTAACTACACTATTACTGATAATCTCTAGTTTTAACTGGACTTCCTCACAGCATTTTACATTAAAAAAATTGACTTCACTATTACTGGAAAATTTCTTGTAAACTAGATTTCCACAAAGGTTTTTACACTAAACAATAACTGCAGTAGGTACTGCCGGAAAATCTCTAATATACTGGACTTTCACAAAGTTTTTACACTAAAAAAAAAAATGCACTATTACTCGAAAACCTCTAATAAACTGGACTTCCACACCAGTTTTTACACAAAAAATTTAACTGCACTATTACTGGAAAAAACTTTCTTTAGTAAACTGGAGTTCCACAAAGGTTTTTACACTAAGAAATTGACCGTAGAACTACTAAAAGTGTCTTGTAAACTATACTGTTAAAACTACAGGTTGAAGAAGGCACCTTTAAGGGTGAAACGTTGTAGCACCAGCGGCACCCCCTGAGGGGTGACACTTGATTCCCTATGGTACCCTTGAAGGTGCCATTTGGCTCCTTAGGGTGCCATGGGTCACCCATTGGGTGCCATAAGGCGTCCATAGGGTGCCACATGGCGCCAAATGGCACTTTCAAGGGTGCCATAGGGAGTCAAGTGTCACCCCTCAGGGGGTGCCGCTGGTGCTACAACGTTTCACCCTTAAAGGTGCCTTCTGCAACTTGTAGTTTTAACAGTGTAGATTTCCACAAACGTTTATACACTAAAAAAATGACTGTAGTACTACTAAAAAATATCTTGTAAACTAGATTTCCACAAAGGTTTATACACTAAAAATTACCTTCAATATCACTGGAAAATCTCTAGTGAACAGAACGTCCACAAACGTTTTTACACTAAAAAATTAACTACAGTATTATTGAAAAATCTCTAGTGAACTGGACTTCCACAAAGGTTTTTACACTAAAAACTAACTGCATTACTACTTGAAAATTTCTAGTAAACTGAACTTCCACAAATATGTTTACATTAAAAAATTAACTGCAGTATTACTGGAAAATTTCTTGTAAACTGGATTTCCATAAAGGTTTTGCCACTAAAAAATAACTACAGTACTTCTGGTAAATTTCTAGTAAACTGGACTTCCATAAAGGTTTTTACGCTAAAAATTTAACTGCAGTATTACTGGAAAATTTCTAGTGAACTGAACTTCCACAAAGATTTGTAAAGTAAAAATTTAACTGCAGTACTGTTTGAAAAACTCTAGTAAACTAGACTTCCACAAAGGTTTTTGTGTTAAAAATTAAGTATAGTACTACTGGAAAATCTCTAGAAAATTGAACTTCCCCGAATGTTTTTATACTAAAAAAATAAATGCATTATTACTGGGAAATCTCCAGTAAACTGAATTTCTACAAAGGTTTTACCCTAAAAAAGTAACTGCAGTATTACTGGAAAATGTCTAGTAATTTGTATTTCCACAAAGGTTTTTACACTGAAAAATTAACTGCAGTACTACTGGAAAATCTCTAGTTAACTGGACTTACATAAAGTTTTCTAACTGCACAACTTATTCATTAATAACGCTGCTAATTTCTCTTAAAAATCGCTGTTTCGTTTCTAGAAAAGTTTAGAAAACACCAGTTTCCCGGATTTTTTCTAGTAGCACAGCAGTTTTTTTTTTTTTTTTTTTTGACAGTGCAGCAGAGTGCAGTAGTTGACTCTTAACAGTAAGTTTCTTTTGAAGTCAAATGGGGGGAGGGAGGGGGGAATCGAATGTAACAGGCTAAAATCAGGATTCTACAGTAGGGCAATTCCACGGTAACTTACGTTACATTTCGACCCACTCTTATGCAGTTAGCTCCTTAGTACAGACAAATATTGTTATAAAAACCTTGTACAAAAGCATTCAGTGAAAATGACAGTCAAAAGCAAAATTAAAATGCAAAAATATTCGATGCACTTAAATTTTACAAAATTTAGCAGTCAAAAATAAGGCAGTAACTTACGTTACACAAAAAGGGAATGGCATAATATGAAAATTGGTTCTAAGGCAAATTTCTGCTCTATTACAGCTGTTTTCTTGTTTGAAGTATAATTTATCAGTTTCTTATAATATTTAGGAATTAATTTTCATAAATTTAAAATTTTATTTTAAAAATTGAATTTTATGGGAATTTTTAACTGGGTAACTTACGTTACAGTAACTTACGTTACAAAATTTACTTACAAGCATATCTTTATTACAAAAATTAATGAATGAAAATTACAGCTTAGTTTAGATCAAAATACTGAAAATTAACAATTGTGAGTTAAATTTACAGAAATTTAATGCCAAACTCAATGATCAATTAAAAATATTACAAAACATAAGACTTTTAAATGCATACTGGACGGTGGTATTAACAAGTTCAGGTAATTCTATTTTCGAATCATGTTTTCTCTTATAATAAATTTCCTCTGTCGTTTCTGGCCATTTCTAATTGGTTCCAACAGCAGCCATTACTTTTACTTTAAACTCGTTTTCTTCAATAATCGTCACAACTCAAGGACACAATGTATTTTCGTACTTCACCACACACCAGTCACCAGCTTTTATCTCTGTTTTTTCTTCTTGTTCCTTAAAATACTAACTAAACGAAACCCTACATTTTGTTCATTTCTGGTTCTTAAATGGTCATTGTCAATGTGCGGATCTTCAGAAAATATTTTTGATACATTTTGCTTTTTCTAACATATTTCAATACTATCAAGAGTGACTTTTATTTATGAATCTGTAATATCCACATGACTTTTCTCATACCCCTTCTACAGCGCATCTTTTCTGCAGAGTTCAGTGGCATTTTAATGCAGAACAAAATATATTTCAATTGAAAGAGATAAACTATTTTTATATTTGTTTTTTCCAAAACATATTTGACAATTTTAAATCATAACAGAAGTCATTTTTGAATAATTCATAGTACATTACCTCCTAAATATTCTGAATGCAGTGATATTGTTTAAAGAGAATTAATATCTTAACAGCCAAAAAGAAGCATGTAATTTATAATAAAGGTGTATTGTAATCTTATTAACAAACAGACATTTTAAGAAATATGAGTAATCTAAATTAAGTAAATACAGTACAATTAAAAGAATTATTGAATAAATTACTTCTATTAACCACATAGGTTTTATTTACAATTTACTTTATTTCGAAGCACAAGTATTGAAGTTCTACTAAGGTAACTTACGTTATCTGCATATGTGGGTAACTTACGTTACACGTTTTGATTGTAGCACAAAAAATTAAATAAACAATATTCAAAAGAAAAGTACTGTTATTTGCTTAGTACACATCTATAAGATAGAAAATATAACATAGTTAACATTGTATTGCCCTTTCTTTATTTGCTGTAAAAACTTTAACATGTTTTTGGTAACTTACGTTACATAGAACAGAGCCTTTTGGAAATTGACATAAATCACTTAATTAAATTGAAAACACTTGTTTCATCAATTCACAATATTAATTTAAAGTGTAATAAACAACAATCTTCCTTTGTCACATTTATCTAATGGAAAAAATTGAAACTTATCAATGTTGAAAGTTTGACCATTTGCTTCACTGAAAATAAAATACTCTAATACCAACTTCAAAGTATTGCCGAAACTAAAAACTACATTCCTAACAAAAAATTGTTATAAATTAGAAACTTCTAACATTTTTAAAACCAAAAAATATGCAGAACAGTTACATTACTCGAGTTTAAATTTTTCAACGCTTTTCCACACTTGCATGGAATTGCCCAGTAGAATACCATTAATTTAGACAGATAAGGAGTGCAGATGATCCGAATGAATAAGAGTATGGATTAGAAAAATAACCTATACATTCAGAATTCTGTATAGTGTGTATGCAGTTTAGTCTTGTTTCAAATACAGTATAGTAATTAAATGTATAGTTAGTAATTTCATAAGTGTGAAATGTACAGTCAGAATTTCACAAGCCCCCCTCAAAGCGTGACATTATTTGTGACCCCCCTAAGGACGGATTTTTATACATTTTTTTGTCAATAAAACTTTTTCTTATTGAGCAATGGCAAATTGCTAAATGTTTTCTTTTGCGACCACAGTTCATAGTCGGCGGATTTTTCATCTTTCAGATTGGCTAATGGAGCAATCAGATTGGCAAAATGGCTAATGTGACGCGTCCACTAGCCCTTGCTCCTTAACAATGCAGGACATGGTGGTGCGATACTTGCGATAGATGGCGCCATCTGTTAAGTTGCTGGGTCACCAATATATTGTGCACGGATGCGTGTCCCTAGCGGGGTATTATTCAGGGACCTTCGTGATGATAACCCAGTACTTTTACCACTGGAACAAAAGAACTTTAGGGCTGCGGGACAAAGTTGGGTTATGTGCTCTCTGACGCACGCCATACATCTATCGCAATTCGTTATTGCGAAAAACATAATTTGAGTTTGAGATGTCAAAATTCAAATTATTTTTTTTTATTCAACCTTGAATTTGCTGCTATTTTGCGCAGCATTTAATGGACAGGGTGTTTGTAAGGTCTTGCACATATTAAAGAAAAAATACTTCAAAATAAAAGACAATACTTTATTTATTTCTGTCCTTAGCTCCAAATGTTTTTCCAATTCGTTAATATACTTCTGCTTGTGTACTTTTCGTGACTCCGAGAAACGTAGACGGTTTTGAACTTTGTGCCACGTACTAGAGTAGCAAAAACTGACCTTCTGCGAGAAGGGGGGGAGGGGTGAACTTATAGTCCTAACCATCCTTATATGGATATAAACTTTCATTTAAGGATAAGAAATCTGCATTCAATCCAAAGTAAGTTCTTTTTTTGGAGCGGGTGGGGGTAGACCCTCAAAACTCCGTGGAGTTTTTTCTTTCTTAGATGACATTTTCAGTTTTCAATGTTTACGCCACCTACATAAATTTTATCTAATAAAAAAAATTGTTGAGATAAGAAGCAAAATAAGAAAATTATCTATATACAGTGAAGCACCGTTTATACGTTTTCCTCTTACACGCTTTTATCATTTATAGGTTTTTTATTGGCCCCATCAGAATGTCTAATATTATACACTGGGCAGTTTAATTTTGAAAAAAAGCATCGATTGGGAAATTCCTAATCTGCTTTAGCCGTTAAATCTGTAGCTGCAGTGGAGATGAAACGTGAATACCAGTTATTATTATAAATCCAATGAAATAAATTGTTTTCTATTCCCATTTTAAAAAATTTTTAAGGTAGTAAAAATTATATTAGCAATATATCAATATTTCAATGTACAAAAACTATAGAATAAGCTTACTGCGTTTCAGAGAAATGTTAATGCAGTCAAACCCTCGTTAAAACGAACTCCGTGGGACCTTGTCAGTTTGTCTTATCCAACGAGCTATAATACACTACAAACACACTGTAAAAAATTAATGTTGTTTTTACAATATAATACAGCTAATTTTTTGGTAATAAACTGTAAAAAATGCTAATGTTACAGTAATAAACCGTAAAATTGCTACTTTTACAGTAATAAACTGTAAAATTACTAATTTTACAGTAATAAACTGTGAAACTGCTACTTTTACAGTTCATTACCGTGCAGTTTACAGTTTTAAACTGGAACTTCTGCTGCCAGTATGATACTGCTGTTTTTTACAGTATAATAGAGCTAAATTTTACGGCAATGAACTATAAAATTTCTAACTTTACAGAAATAAACTAAAATTGCTAGTTTTACAATTTATTATCGTGCATTTTACAGTTTTAAATTGGAACCTGTTCTGCCAGTGTTATACTGTAAAAACAACAGTTCATTTCAAGGGAGTGGCGATAAATTTCAATAAGCATCTTTTACCATGCATCTTGGTTTACGAATGTTGACCTCTTGTGTGTTTTGGACTTCAATTTTGAAAAGCATCCTGAGGAGAGCCCCTAACCTGCCTTCTGCTACACTGCAAAAAATGACCTGTTGTTTTTACAGTATAATACTGGTAGCCGAGGTTCCAATTGGGGAACCACGAGGGTGGGGCGAAAAATAAGAAGTCTTTCAGATCAACTTCTAATAGTTGCCAAAAGCTGTCTTTGGTGATAGTTAGCTTTTGCGCAAACTTTGAGAAAAATCGGTTAATATCTTCAGGGGGCGCTGCGATCGCAAAGTTTTACCATAGCTTTGTTATGGATTTTATGGTTAAAATATCAAAAAGAATGCCTTTAGCTAGTCTCTTTGCGTTTTTTTTACTCAAAAGATGTTTTCATGCATTAAAAGCATATGAAATGACTCACAAACATTATTTTATGTGATATATTTATATTTAAAAAAAATCACTTTTTTTCACGTTTTTGTTTCTTTTTAAACGCTTGAAATATAAATATATCGTATAAAATAATTTTTTGTGAGTTATTTCATATGCTTTGAATGCATGAATATATCTTATGAGTAAATGCAATGATATTAGCTTCCGGCATTTTTTTTCATATTTTAACCATAAAATCCCGATAAAAGCTACGATAAAAATTTGCGATTGCAGCGCCCCCTGAAGATATAAACCGATTTTTCTCAAATTTTGCACAAAAGCTAACTATCACCAAAGACAACTTTTGGCAACTATTAGAAGTTGATGTGAAAAACTTTTTATTTTTCGCCCCACCCTATGCACAGTAGTAAACTGCTAGCAGTTGTACAGTTTCCTACTGTAAAGTGAGAAATTTTAGTTTATTGCCTTAAAATAGGCTGCTTTATACTGTAAAAGCAACAGTATAATGCTAGCAGCATAGGTTGCAGTTTAAAACTGTAAAATGATCTGTAATAAACTGTAAAATTAGCAATTTTACAGTTTGTCACTGTTTAGTACTGTAAAATGAGCAATTTTTACAGTGTATTACTATAAAATTAGCTGTTTTATGTTGCATAAACAACATTCATTTTTGCAATGTAACATTAAAGATCGTCTAAAAATGCTTTTCCTTAACTGCAATACTGGAAATCTACCAGTGGTGAATCCTTCAAGGGAGGGGCGATCGCCCCATCGCCTCTCCCATGTATCGCCCTTTTTCGACTGTATTATATTAGTAAAAAGTATCTAAGTGTTTTGTTTTAAAATAGGTATATGTGTAGCTATGATTAAATAAACAGCTTTTATAAATTATTTGTTTTGCTCTCTGAAATAATACAAGTTACCAACTTATTACCGAAATATCGAACCCAATGTCATACTTCTCTGTTAAATGGGCAGATTATTGAACCTCTTTCGGAAAAGTCATTTGTATTTATCACGGAATCCTTTACAGTTGAAATGCATTATTATTAAAAAAAAACATTTTTGTTTTTCTTTGTAGTTAATGCACCAAAACCACGTTACTCAAAAATTTAAAGGTGTTAATATGAGTTTTTGAAAACAATAATAACATTTAAGAACTCCTAATTTTAGCAGGAAATAAAAATCATGTATTGTTCAATTGAGTCAGTCAACAGTTTTCTATACAATATGGAGTAAACATGATACAATAACAAAAACTTTACTTCCACTTTGAGTACATTTGTATATTAAAGGAAGAACCAATTTTTATGACAGCATTTGAAAAAAATTCATAACATCGCTACATGTTCATTTCGCCAAAATATTATTCGTACGTTAAATTAAATTTGAGGAAAACGTAAAACAAAACCGTTGCAGTGCTTTCAAATTCACATTCACTGAAAATGTTACAAACAGTGAAACATTATATTAATATATTGCATAAGAATCCTACTTCTTCATAGCTTAGTTTGCAATGAAATCCTTTCAAAGTGTTCATTTACTATTAACTTTGTTGCTCAGAACATTACCTTGTTGATGTAAGAGCTGTCAGAACCAGCCCTATTTATTTCAGTTTCGGTATTTGTTCCATAATCGATTAAAAAGGGATCGTTTCTTCGGTTGACAGAGGGAGTGATGGTGTAGTCAAAGTACTTGTTGTATCCCGGGGCCAGAGGAGGCTCGTACAGGTACTCGTCGTTGTTGTGGGTCCACCTTGCTGACGTGTTCCACTCGACCGGGTCCATTGAAGTGGCAATGAGGCAGGAATACTTGGCCACGATCGCTGCAGCTAGCTGATCTGCAGATAGGACAGTGAAGTTTATGGACAGGACACCAGCAGCGGAGAGGGCTTCTGTGGTGGCGATGGCGAGGGCGGAAATAGAGGGGCCGAAGCTGTTGTCGGAAATGTCTGCGCAGTTCCTGTTGTAAGACGAGACGAATACGGAAGCAACTCGGAATCCGAATCGGGCAGCTATGCTCTGGGCTATGACGTTGACGACCTTCCTCGTGCCGTACATTGTCATTGCCGTGTACATCGCAGTAGATGCGTACATTTTAGTGGACAACAAGTTAGGTAGGACTGATAAGATAGATGCTACGTTGCCTTCTGCTCCGATGCCCACTCCAACTTGAGCCCCAGCTCCAACACCAACACCAACACTAGCACCAATACCTGCATTTACTTCTGCTCCAATACCTGCTGATAGTCCGGCTTCAACGTTTGCATCGAGTCCAACACCCAGAGCAGCATCAAGTTCTGCCCCGCCATATCCGCCAAGGCCGGGAGAACGTCTGGATCGTTTTCCTGAAGTCAAAGCGTTCTTTGTAAGAAGTGCTACTGTATCGTAATGTGAGACGTCTCTTCTTTGTCGAAGAGATCTTTTCTTTCTTCCTAGTGCTGCTTGAGCCAGAACTTGAGCTTCTACATTTGCCGCTATTTCTGCCTGTAATTCAGCGTCAATTTCCGCTTGCAAGTCAAAATCTGCCTCTAGCCCTGCTGATGCTCCAACCGCAGCTGCTACACCAGCTTCAATTCCTGCTTGCAATTCAGCGTCAGCTGCTATTCCAGCTTCGAGGCCAGCATTAACACCAACTCCTACTCCAGCATTAACACCAACTCCTAATCCAGCATTGACACCCAGTCCTGCTTCAGCACCCAATCCTAGCCCCAGTCCCGCTCCAACACCAGCTCCATATCCTAATATACTTCCCAAACCGCTAGCAACGCCCAATGCACTTCCTAAACCTACTCCAAGGCCATGTCTCCTGCCAAAGCCCACTCCACCTCCTAGCCCAGCAATAACTCCAATGCCACCAGCGTCAATTCCAGCCCCTGCTCCTATACCTGCGTTGATATCCGCTTCCAAGCCTACTCCTGCTCCCAAGCCTCCTCCTATATATCCACCTGCTCCTACTCCCAAGCCTGCTCCTATTCCCAAACTTCCGCCTACCCCCAAGCCTGCTCCTGCTCCTGCTCCAAAGCCTGCACCTACTCCCAAGCCTGCTCCTACTCCAAAGCCTCCTCCGACTCCCACACCTGCTCCTGCTCCCAATGATGCTCCGACACCAACTCCTCCTATACCTGCGCTAGCACCTAGTCCCAATCCTGCTTCAATTTCGCCTGCTGCGACTTCGGTCCCAACTCCTGCTATTCGCGTGCTCCAAAACAGATTTGATCCTGGTATAGCTGGACTTACGTCCCAAGTCGTAGGCCGTAGTCTGTATCTAGTAATAATTGATCTAATAACAGCATTCGAAGCTATAGCGGCTTGCAAGTTCGGGTTTCCAAACACAAAATATCCGAGAGCGTAAAGTGCCTTAGCAGTTGCTTCAGCCAACCTGCGAGCGTGAGTCTTAAAGCTTACTTTCTCTGAAGAAGGCAGCAATGTATTTGCATACAAATCTGCAAAGAAGGATGGGTTATTTGAGCCAAATGCTTCGGCCATAAAGTTACCTAAGGAATTTGCAATGATTTTATATGTCCTTGCTGGTATTCCTAACAAAAATGCTTCTGTAAATCTGCTGGATGAAACAAGATTCAGATACAAAGCTCTAGTAAATCTTTCGGCAAAAACCGTCGCTTTTGCGGCTTTTAAAACAGGGGAAAGTGTCGAGTTATCGCATCTGGTCCTACGTATGGTAAAACCTCTAAGCCATTCAAAATTGTGTAAAATGAATTGTATGGATTGGAATTAACTGCTAACCCAACACCAGGAACCATGGATGTGCTCAAGTAGTTTGAAATGCCTGCGCCGATTGCTTTTGCAGCCATTGCTACTTGAAGTCCTAGTACTTGTGGGGTAAATAAACGTGATTCAATTAAAGCATTACAAACTGATGTTGCAAGGTACACAGCTATGACTTCGGGTGACGGAATTCCATACCAGCCTCCTCTTGCACCAAGTCCGCCACGAGTTCCGACCGAAGCTCCAGCGTCAACTTCTGCTCCTACTCCCAGTCCTACTCCAACTTCTGCATCTATTCCTACCGAAGCTCCAATTTCCGCATTAGCTCCAATTCCCGCACTAGCTCCAACTCCTGCCCTAGCTCCAACTCCTGCCCTAGCTCCAACTCCTGCCCTAGCTCCAACTCCTGCACTAGCTCCAACTCCAAGTCCTGCCCTAGCTCCAACTCCAAGTCCTGCATATGCTCCTAGGCCTGCTGATGCATCTAATCCAATTCCAGCGTCTACTCCCAGTCCAACTCCCAGTTCAGCGCCAACACCAGCGTCTAAACCTAAACCTAATCCTAAACCTGTACCATATTTATACCCATCGCCTCCAGTATAAGCTAATAGTTGCACAAAGTCGTTTTCAAAGTAGCTCCAGAAAGATCGGGAAACTACAAATGCTTTTGAAAGAAACTGGAAGATTGCGGATGAAAGCATTTTTCCAACCGAGTTGGGAATTGATTCAGAAAATACCGATTTAAAGTATCTTTCTCGGATTAATTGCTCAGCCAATCTTTGCACAAAAATTCTGGCAGACTCATCCAAGCCAACACCAACTTCAAGGCCTACTTCAGCACCCGCGCCTACTCCGACGTTGATATCTGCATCAAGCCCCAACGTTCCGCGTATTAGTCTGTTGCCTAAACCATGAAAACGGTATCCAGCGTCTCCAACATCAGCACCCGCGCCTACTCCGACGTTGATATCTGCATCAAGCCCCAACGTTTCGCGTATTAGTCTGTTGCCTAAACCATGAAAACGGTATCCAGCGTATCCAACATCAACATCTGCACCGACTCCGACTCCGTCGCCTCCGCCTCCGCCAACTCCAACTCCAACTCCAGCATTAACGCCTAAGCCGACTCCAGCTCCTAACCCTGCTCTAGCTCCTACTCCGACGGATGCTTCGGCATCTAAACCAGCCCTGAGGCCAGCATCTCCCCAGTAACCATCCCTGGCTCCTATGTCAGAGTTTCCATAGGCAGCGATGGTATTTCGTCCTCCATATATATCAGTTGCATCAAACCCAGCTACTCCGGCTGCATCAATCGTTACATTCGAATAGGGTGATAAAGAAATCGAATTGGTAATAATATTAGCAATGGTATTAGTGAGCTCAAGCGCATTATAAGGAGTTAAGATGTTGTTAGATAGCAAGAGCTGAGTTGTAATGGTAACAATTGCCCTTATGTACGCTTCTGGGGCATTAGCTGTTTGGATGCCAAATAAGGCACTAAGATACGCGTTCTGAACTAGAGCAGGATCTGAGAGCCTGAATTCGGTGCACATATTTTGTGCTAAAACAGTTCCGATGTTGCCTAGAGCATCAGCGTTGACCCTGTAACCGAAAATGGTGCGGAACGGGACGCTACCGTAAAGTTGAAGAGCCAGCCTATTCGCGAACGTGCTCGCGAACTCTAGCCCGAAGTCTACGCCGACGCCGCCTCCCACGCCAACTCCAGCGCTGGCTCCGACTCCAGCCGAGACTCCAGCACCCACGCCGACTCCGGCAGAGGCTTCAGCTCCCACACTCGCTCCGATAGATGCTTCGGCGGCGACTCCGGCTCCGGCTCCGTAAGATCTTCTGCTCCGAGACGGAGACTCCGCCTTGGCTGCATGGTTTTCGCCAAATAACCTAGAGTACCAGTTTTCAGAACTGCTGCCAAGGCTTCTCGAGTGTGCCTCCTGTAGCGAGAGATACGCCAAGCACAGGCATATCAGCAGAATTTTACAGTGCCAGCGATACATACTTGTGAGACCCTGATTGAATCACTGTGTAACTCTCAGCAGCACTGGGTGCATTATATAAGGCTCCAATAGCAATTAACAACCAGCTTTTCCTTTTATGTCTTCTAGAATAGCATATTCATAAGTCCCGCATTTCTTAATTTCCCACAATCATCACGAATCTTTCCGTTATTGACACTTTTGGCTTTTGAAGCAGCGCATTGCTATGAAATGTATTTTCCCAGCTGCTCATTTTCCCCATAATGAAGACTTTTTCATCGTCGAAAGTCAAAAAGAGGAGCAGTAAAACGATTATGACTGCTGCGAGGCTTGGTATTAAAAATTCCTCTCCCAAGTGCGGATTTTTCTTAATAAAATATTTAAATGCGAAGAGCGAATGCGCACTGCACAAAAAGTATGCCTTTAAAAAATCCCACAGACAGTCTGATTGCATTAAATTATTTTAGGTTTTCAATTGTGGTGAGAATATTTAAAAAATTATGTCGCTAAACGGAAAAGAAAGAAATCGAAATGCATAAATAATGTAGTCATGAGAAGCAATTAGAGCTTATTTTAAGATTAAATCTTCTTTAGATACATTTTATATTTATTAAATCAAGAAGCAACCAGGAAAGTCAATTTAAAATTTTTTTTTTTAATTTAAAATCACGTTAAAGCAGTTTATTGCTGCAAAGAAATCATTTTTTATCTAAAACAAACTGTAAACAATCTGTACACAAGCTCTATAGTTCAATTAAGCAAAAAGATATTCATGTCAATCCTTTCATCATACACCAGAAAGTATCCTACTACTTAACCATTGAGCTATTTGTTATTTTCTCTATTTATTAATAGTCAGAGCAAGAAAAAAAAATTCGCTTAATTAACTATTCACTAGTAAATAGTTATTTCCTCCATTTATTAACTGTCCGGACGAAAACCACTCCGTCACTTGACCGTTGACTATCAAATTGTCATTTCCTTCTTTTATTAACTGTCAGAACTATAACCATTTCGTTACTTGATCAATGTTTAGTACATTGTTATTTCCTTCACTTGATAGTTGTTTGAACGAAACCCACTCCGTGTTACTTGATCATTGAGTAGCAAACTCTTATTTCCTCTTTTTATTAACTGTCTGAACTAAACATATTCCAATAATTAATCATTTGCTGGTAAATTGTTATTTCCTCCATTATTCACTGTCAGAACAAAAAGCATTCCGTTACTTGACCATTGATTAGTACATCGTTATTTCCTCCATTTATGGATAGTCTGGACGAAAACCACTCTGTTACTTGACCGTTGACTATCAAACTGTCATTTCCCTCTTTTATTAACTGTCAGAACGAAAACTATTCCGTTACTCGACTAATGATTAGTACATTGTTATTACTTCTACTAGAGTTGTCTGAACAAAAACTGCGCTTTTTGTACTTAAACATTTGGTAGCAAACTGTTATTTTCTTCTATTATTAATTGTCCGAGCAAAAAATTTCCGATAATCAAACAGTTTATTTCAAAAACCAGTCAAAAAATACATTGTTTTCAAGATTCAGTTATTAATGACACTTGCATCTTTAGGTTTAAATGCACATTTCACTACAGATAGACATTAAAATCCTGGATTTTATAATAGGAAGGCAACACATTAACTTTCGGCCTAAGTGCAAAAACCAGTCAAGAGACGTTTCTTATTGAGTTTTTGCATTAAGTTAGACTTTTTTCTTGGTGCCACCTTCTGTTCCGCTGGTATTACTGGCTTATATTGTTCGTTTTTTTTCAGAGAAGAATTTAAATTCTTATTCTATACAAACATATAGGAATTTCCTCTATTTATTACTTGCCCGAGAAAGAGATATTTACTACTTGACCGAAGCAAGCTAATTCCATCATATGCAGTAAAAAAAGTTCTTCTGATCGATGCCAATATTTTAAACTAGCTGACCCGTGCAAAGCATTTGCGGTCAACAAAAGGATTAAAATAATAAATAAAAGCTGTTTTTAAAGTAATTTTGGCAATAATTGCAAATCTGTAACCTGTTTCTTTTCTTCCCTCCTATATTAGGTTTAAAAATCAATAAAATTATGTCTTATTCTTGGACTTTAAAGATGTATTAAGGACGTTATGACGGGGGTACTTTAAAGGGTCATCTAAGGGTCATTTACACTATGTCCGAACGATACGTCCGTCACGATTTTTCTCCCCAGAAACCAGTTTTCGATCAACGTTGCCATGACAGCAGGCCGTCACAATCGGAACCCGTCGCCGTACGGCGAAAGTAGATATTTGTCGTGACGGTCGTCCGTCCAGCAAACAAGCAACCAATCAGAGCGAGTACAAGCGCCATCTTGATTCAAGAACGAATACAGTCACGTGCTTGTCGTTCGCCTGCACAGTATGAATGCCTCTCCCTATTTGGAGGACGTACGTCCGTCCGCTGGGGAAGAAAAATCGTGACGGATGTGTCGTTCGGACATAGTGTAAATGACCCTTTACACTATGTCCGAACGACACGTCCGTCACGATTTTTCTCCCCAGAAACCAGTTTTCGATCAACGTTGCCATGACAGCAGGCCGTCACAATCGGAACCCGTCGCCGTACGGCGAAAGTAGATATTTGTCGTGACGTTCGTCCGTCCAGCAAACAAGCAACCAATCAGAGCGAGTACAAGTACCATCTTGATTCAAGAACGAATACAGTCACGTGCTTGTCGTTCGCCTGCACAGTATGAATGCCTCTCTCTATTTGGAGGACGTACGTCCGTCCGCTGGGGAAGAAAAATCGTGACGGATGTGTCGTTCGGACATAGTGTAAATGACCCTAAGTCGGCGCCGCTTAAACGATTACTGTCGGTTTCAAGAAATATTATTCTACAAAGCGGGGTATTTGTTTAAGCGGGGACCAGTAAAATTGCTTCTACGCCACGTTTACGTATTCGGTTCCGGGATGTTTTAAACGTATAAGCGGGGTATTTGTTTATCCGTTACCTCATTAAGCGGGGTTGACAGTATATGATGCTGCCATTTATCATGTTAAAGTAAATGTTCCCCCAAAGATTGAAGTTTATATACTTGAGGAAATTTGGATCAGATTTCAGCTGAGTAAAAGTAGTCTTTTAAATGTATATTTTCTTTGCTATCACAGGATCGATCTTTTGGACTTCCAGCGCTTTTATCTCGGAATGTAAAACGCTAAAGCAACTCCTAATAAAGCAAAAAGAAAATTTAAATAGATAAATAAAATGAATTGATGCCTGTATTTTGTTAAACTTTTTTTAAAAAGTTACATTGCGATTCACTATGGTAAAATTAATGTCTCATTTCCTGATTTTAGCAACAGAACTGCAGATCAGAATTCTGCAATGAGCAGGACCGCGCTGGCTGACCAAAGAAGGCGGTGGACTGACTAGCAAGATGGCGCCAAGTTTCTCAGGTTGTAAGAGAATCCAGAAGATCAGGGGGGGGGATGACTAATTCCTTATATGATTGAAGTGACTAATGGAATAAAAGTAAAGAAGAAAAGCACGTCGCTTTTCTTTTTTTCAATAAACCATAATAAAAATAATTTAAATTAAAATTAAGTGTTTTGAGTGCAAAGATTAAAAAAAAAAAAAAAAAGATTTGTAGTGTCCTGGGTCCATTAACTTTATCCATATCATTCAACTATTGATTCGTTTGAGGACTTAGAAGATATTTTTGATAGTCATTTAAATCCGGAAGGGTACTGCTACTTATTTATTATCATTATTTATTTTCGTAAATAAAAATTTGTAATACAACGACGACATCTCTTTTTATCATTTCTGAAATAAGGGGAAGAGGGGATCTGCCCCGCAAAATTTTCGGAATTCAAGTCCTAAAAACAGAATTGTAGGCCATCTTTGATAAAGTTAGGAGAGAGCATAGTAAAGTTCAGAACTCTTCCTACGCTGGAGTTCCTAAGTTCTTTCTAAATTTCGATACTGATTCTCCAGAAACGCAATTTTGGATGCTTTTGTGATATTTCGGAGAGGGTAGGTTCTTCGAGGTTTCCTCAGAAAATTGAGGGTTTTAAAAGTGTGGTTACAGTCTGACACTGCAGGTGGGAGAAGCGATGGGATTCCAGAAATCTCCCCCATCAACTTGTAGTAATAGAAACTCCAAATGCTCAAAAATTTAAGTGATCTTTAATGACATCGGGGAACGAGAATTCCGGCTTTCTGCAGAATTTTTTTGGGGGATTTCAGTCAAAAAAACAAAATTGTAGATGAGTTTTGTAGTTTTAAGGATTTATCCTTTCCCGTAAATGTTTAAAAATTGAAGTCTAAAAACGTGACATTTATAGGTTATATTTACTGTCTGTCCTTGAAAACCGCGCCAAGCCCTCGCGAACAGCTCCACTTAAAAAAGGGTAGATGGGTTGTGGGTGATAACTTTCCGAAGTTTTCGATTTAAAACTTGCATTTGCTATATCCTTTTGACACATTCAACTAAACTATGTTGGGTTGGTTAGGGTAAGTGACCCCCCTTTTTAGAACAGTACATTTTTAAAGCCTTATACAAAAGTTTTAAAGCAAAACAGCCCAAATTTCTTGACTTATTTTATCTTGGACATTATTAATAAACACAAGTTCAGCATTATTTCTGAAAAAAAATGCTTTAAATAATTTTTACTAACTTATTCTTTAAAAAATGGCGTGGGGACCCACTTTCCTCCTAAGAAGGGGTAAGTGGGCCACCCCCCATTTGTTTATATTTAAAGTGAGCATATCTAAAAAAGGGGTTTGCGTGTCCTACCTGATAAAGTATGTAACATTTTAGTAGGAAATATTTTTATGCAAATGTATTCATTAACGAGATATTTACTTACATTTAAATGTGTATGGCAGAAAATTATAAAGCGGAAAACAAAATATTGTGTCTGTGAAATTCATTAAAAGCTGTTAGGCATATTGTTTGCTTTTACATATAAATTAGTGTTGAATAAACATAATAGAGTCGATTAAGATCAATTTTGGTAAAATAAAAAAATATATATATAGGTTGAAAAAAAAATTTGAAACCTTCAATGGCCACGTCTATTTGAAGTTTTCTGAGGGAGAAACATTATCATTTCATCTTCAGTTATAATTCTAACATCACCTACTTCAAACCAATAAAAAATATAGCTATTTCTATTCTTTCTATCAAATTTTGCAGTAATTTTTTCATTTGTATCATATTTTAAAATTATATCTTCATAATCGTGTATGGTTTTCTTTGATGCAAGATTCACAAATACGTAGTTACCATCTTTTGCAGTTTTTGTAGCTGAACCATCAATTTCTTCTAGATCTCCATAATTATCTTTCATTTCATCGTCGAAATTGCTTCATCAAAACTGCTTTTCATTTTGAAATCATCTTTATTATGAGGGGGCCCACTTACACCATAGTGAGGGGACCCACTTATCCTAATAGAGAAAAACCACGGGGTAAGTGGGAACCCTCCCCTAAAGCACTTATTAATAATACTTTGCATAAAAATTCTTATTGCAATGTGTATTTTAATTTAAACTCTACAGGAAAATTTGATGAACATAGAAAAAATAATAAAAATTAACATTAAAAAACTTCTTAA
>JAXGGA010019957.1:0-19090 GCA_038373865.1 Uloborus plumipes
TCATTTAATAAGATCAAATTTAAAGCGATTTGGCCTAAATGATTAAATATGAAATCCATTGTTACAAAACGTGGTTGCTATGAAACAGTAATAATAATGAAAATGAGAATTTTGAATGAAGGCTTAACTAAATCAAACATTAAACTCGTTAACGGGCCAAGTACGTAGTACTTTTATCGCAACTTGTAGTTTTCTGAAATATAAATTAGTTGAAAAGCCATCTACTTATATTAAAAACTGAGTATCTATGTCTGCTTCTTTCCTTTGAGCGAGCTGAACTTACTGAAACTTTTCTCACCATCTTGAAGGCGCGAAGCGCCCGTGCAGCATCTCAATAATTCGAATGATTTTTTGATGCAGGAAAAAAGAAAGGCGCGATGGGTTTTTTTTAATCGAGCCGTTTAGCGAGCCGCCTTGGCGGGGAGTAGTTTCTTGAAATTTTCCTCACTACTTTCAAGGCACGAAGTGCCCGTGCAACGCCGGGCCACGTGCGTAGTATGTGTTGAAATCTTATGAACATTAAATTATATCAAATAATATGACATCAGAATGAGGTAAAAGGGAGGGGGACGTTATCCATAAACATGCCGCAGGAAGCTAATCTAGCTGCCCTGGCAGCTAGTAGTACTTAATTACTGAAGGCCACACTTAAACAAATACCCTAGGCTCCAACATATAATATTCGATTAAGCGGCTGGTTTGATTATGCAGGGAAATTGTTCGTTCCCTTACCAAACTAATAACAGTTTTCTAAAACCGTAACATTAAATCAATAGCTATTAAAAAGAAGTAAATGATGCTAGTGGTTAAAAAAATTTGGAATATTCTCAATAAACAGAAAAATGAAAATGAAAAAAATTTTGTTTAAATGGAAGTAACTTGGAACTTATTTTGCAAAATCTTTCCTTTGGTGCTACTCTCTTTACATTACATTTTGAAAACATTTTGATATCGAATTTTCCTGACTATAAAATTTAAAATTTCCTATTTGATTTTCAAAGTGGCTATAATTCGCCGATCAAGCGGCTGTACTTTCGTTGTTGTATTTGCTGGAGAAAATGTTTCACCATTGTTTTCGAAAACCTTGTGAAACTCTTCACTTTGCTCCCATCATTGCCCATTAAAATATAAACAAAAATCTTTCTTTTCTCTGAGTAGTCTTATTAGATTTTCGAGGGAAAGGATCGATTAATCGAGTATAACATAACGTCTGTGAGGCAATGTTAGGTTCCAGAAGGTTTCATTCATATAAGCGAAACATTCGTTTATCCGTAACCGGTTTCAGCGGGGCTGATAGTATGCCTAAATATATCATATTATTTTAACCTAAGTTTAAAATTAACGGACTAAAGTGCAAATATACGTGTAAAAATTTCACAGCAGTGCATGTGGATTGAGTAGAGATGTAAAATTTCCGGAAATTTTGAATTGATGGTAAAAAACCGGTTTTTTTTCCTGTTTTTTTCCGGAAAAATTGGAAAAAAATGAAAAATTGACTTTTTTACAATTAAAAAGAGCGTTTTTTAATAGTTTAGTTTTTCTTGGACCATTTAAAAGGTTAATCATTAAAAATATATGCAATCAACACATATTATTTTTCCTGATGACAGAAATAAGCATAATTAGGTAGGTTTTAAAAGGAAAAAAATAGCCCTTCTGTTTTATGACTCGAAGCTTTCTTGGTCAAACCCCACAAATGAATCATATCGTCATTTCACTGTTAATATTGGATAAATTGTAACCCTTACAATTAAATTTTCTATTTTAGACTGTCTTTAAAACTTAAAATAATAAGTAGATGCTTTCAAACATCAATAATAGTGTTTGAAAGAAAAATCAGAATGATTTTTCTCCCTTGCAATATAACCTCACTATCTAAAAATGAAAACTATTGAGTTCTGGTTTTTCCCCACCCAATCTAAATCCAAATAAAAATTAAATAACTTTTTTTTTTAACCTTTCTAATAGAAAACTATAAACTGCGTAATAGTTTCTAAACCTGAGCAAAATTTAAACTGGAGTTTCAACTTACTGCACTGCCTTGCTAAGCACAATAGTCGTACCCCTACTTTTCAACAAAACCAGAGTAATTAACCAGAGGTTGCTCTCTGTTTCGTATGTGTTATTAATAAAATGTTTTGTAGTCATTTGTGATTGGAAACTTTCTTTTTTAATCTGCTAAATAAAAAGTCATCACAACAAAATATATGGAGGCGCAGCTCTTTAAAATGCAATATCTCAGTTTGAGCTCAATTGCAGATTCTACTATGTACTTAGCAAGCAGTTCTTCACTAAAAGGACGTTGGTTTTGTTAAAGAAGTTTCTGTGTAGAGTTATTGTGTTGAGAGAGTTTTAATAATTGATAGCGTTGAATTCTGCTTGGAATTAGCAATAAAGGTAAGTGTACTTTTTTATATAGTTGTTTTTTTTATTATTTTTTAGTTTTTTATTTTATATTTTGTGCTACTTTAAATACACAGAACGTTAATAATTATTATCTTAGTACGATTTGAACTCTGAATTGTTAGACATATAAAAATCTTTGAAAGATCTGTAAACTATTTAAATTAAATTATTAAATTTTTTGTAAATTTGCTGTCATAATGTTAGTAATATTGCATATTAATGTAAAGTTTTGGAAAATATCTGAATACCAAAAGGAAATTAACAATTTTTAATAGAAAATTGATAAATCTATGATATAAAATTAAATATGTATGTGACAGTTTATTTTATACATACACAAAGTAGAGGAAGTACATAAAGAAAATCAGTTAAAAAGTGAGGTAATGCATTTTGTATGTAAGAATTCATATTAATAAATGAAAATTTTTGTGCATAAGCACTTATCGAGAATGAAATAATTTTATCTTTCAGTGGCGATATGTAATTTTTATAAGAAATAATTTATGTACTTTTAATATCAAAAATACACTAATAGTAGGCCAATTATAAAATCTGTTGTTTTTACAAAAGTTGGAATTTAATCAGAATTATTTTTTTACCTAATTGAGTAGTGGTTCACTTATTACAAAATATTAAAATGCGTTTTTAACATAAATTTCTGTACTCATTTACTATTGCTTTAACATTTTCAATTAAAAATTGTGCTGTCCCAGAGTAGAGAACGTAATGTTTATAAAATGGCCAATATTCAAGTATTTCCTTAAAAACTGGATAAATTTTATTTATCTTTTTTTCTGCTTTCCAAGCTGAAAATTATCGGGGAGTATATGATCAGAAATTGAATATTTTAAGCAAAATTTCAGTATCCAAATTTCATAATTATCCTAAAAAACTAGTATTTTGTACACGATTTTAAAAAAATGCTCTTTGATACCTGCAATGTAATTAAATAAGGAAAAAAAACCGAAAATAATGGCTATATGCTTTTGCATCAAGATGTTTAGGGGATTTAAATGAAAAACAAAAATGCAGGATTTAATAAATTAACGCTTCTAACAATTATACAAACAAAAGATTTTCTAGTCATTTCTTTCTTAAAAATTAAATGGAAAAATTCAATTTTTCCGGAATGGAAATAAACCTCCTCGGAAAAAAACGGAAAAAACCGGTTTTTTCCGAAAATGTCCGGTTTTTTTCCGACCATTTTCATCTCTTGGATTGAGCAATGTATTTTTCGAAATAGTTGAAATTAGTAATCTCTTAACTACATTATTAAAGGCAATATATTTTGAATATTTTTTTTATAATGCCTGACCTATGGTTTTGGTAGAGAAGATTTTATTCATTACTTAAAATATATTTTACACACGCTAATGAAGCTAATTTATTTTGTAGTGGAAAATTGAGGAATGGTTTTAAATTACGTTTTTTTTATCGAATAATTAGGAATTGTTCCTTGTCCTCAATTTTAGTTGATATCCTATCTTTTTTCACACTAATGAAGACATGGAGTTTTTAGGATGGGCTGCCACTCTAGAATTTACAGTAAAAATTAATATAGATTTTAAACAATCAGTGCTGCTGACTGTAAACACTACTTAGTTCCTAGAAAGTCTTTTAACTGTAAAATAATGTTTGGAACAGGATTCAAGGAAATAAAAATATGAAAAGATAAACTAAAACGGTACCATTAAAACCATGAAACACAGAATGTACACTTGGTTGCAACTCCCGATTGTGAAAACTTTTAATTTGTTAAAAACAAATTCAAAATATATTTTTTTTATTCTATTTCATTTCATTTAGTCGCCGTAAGACCTGTGGTTCATGCTAATTTTGGCTTTTACCGAAAATTACGCTTGCCTAAATTTTTAAGGCGTATTTTTGATTTTCTATGCACGAAATATTTTTGTTAAAATTGCTAAAAACAAAAATGAATGCATAAAACTATTAAGAAATCCATCACTCACGTTTGTTGTGCAGGTAAATTCTCAGCAGAGTCGACGAAACTCGTGCGTATATCTATTCCATTGACCAGCAGTGAAAACAGCCTCCCTGTGAGATAGCAAGTCGGATCAGAGATGCGGCGAAAAAAGACACTGCAAAAGCCGCGATGATCCCGAACAGCCTTCAGAGAGGCACCTGGGGAACAAAAGTTACGTAAATGCTTTGTAGTTACTCAACTGCCGATTTCCAATTCGAGAAGCCGGAAAAACCTTTTCCACAAGAGAAAAGAGTCTCCACTTTAATCGCTGATGTCCACACGATCGTTGGTGGTATTTTGCTTTTGCACAGTTTGGATTGGACTGGACATCGAATCTCCACTTTCGATCTTTGGCTATTGTTTTCCCCGTTCTGGTGGAGACGATTGAGATGGTCTGCTGTCCTCAAGGTCGAAGATGGACATTAGGATGATGTTTCCGAAGAATCACGCCACCAAATCGACGTGGCGTTTGCGATATTATAAATCGTTTCAGATGGAAAATTATCGATGGCTATCTTCTTTTCTTTGATTCAGTCACATAATAGAAAGATATGAAAATTTACTTGAGGAATCTATTATAGAAGCACTTGAAAGTGTAGCCGCTATTGATCAAGCATTTTTTATTTATGAGGATGGTGCATTATGTATTCAATCAACGTGCTGAGCTGATTAGATTTTGATGTATCAGCTCAAAAAGTGACAAGGACAATTTATGATTTAACTTAATAAGGTACTTTAGAAAATTAAGTTCTAGATATCGAAGCTTTAATGAAATGAAATACAGTGGAGATCTGAAAACGATGCTGATAATGATTTTTATAATGCACAATATCACACAATCTATGTTGCTGTTGAAGCGTTGTTGACAGGGAAAGTTAATGGTATTCACGTGCACAACTTAAAATTCTGAACGCGCTCGTATGGCAAGGAGACGGGTATCAATCATATCAGAACAAAAAAAAAAAAAAAAAAAACAGACTATTAAACCAATTTTTAAGCTAAATGATTTTAAAATACTCAACTTTGAGTGTAAAAGAATACTCATTACATTACATATTTTATCAACTTTTAATGGTTTTTTAGAGGTAAAAGCAATGGTCACCACCCACCACTGGGTGATTAAATGAACAAAGTATAGCAATTAGAGGGTAGCATCAATGTTGGTTTTTAAACATCATGGCATTAGCATAGCTTTTTGCTATCTGTGTTTGACGGTTGATGTTTGACGGTCGATATAGCGCGTTCGTTGTTTTTTCGATATCGATGTTCTATATTCGAACCTAAACATTCTTAAAAATGAGAATATGTTTACAATTTAGTTATTATGAAAATTGTATTGTTAATTATTGAGAGATCTGTCAAATCGGAATGAGTTTTGTGTTGGCAGTAGTCTACAGAAGTAGAATTATATCGTAGAAAAGTGAACAATCCTCTTTTCCAGCTCACTGTTTAGCAATTTTGGTGTGCTGCTTCACTTTTTTGACTGTGTCGCAATTTGGCGTGAAATCCGACTTCCACGGTACACACATGCCATAACTCCCTGTCTATAGGGTAGTAAACCATTCACAGCACCAAAACGTTCATATAAAGAAAGGACAATGACAGTAAAGAGAAAGTTCACCCATGCCCGAGCAGGAATTTGAACCCGGAACCTCCTCATTCCAGTCAGACTTATCTGACCACTACACAAGGTGGCCGGTGTTTGAAAGAATATCCCCCCCCCCCCAAAAAAACACGAGTTTTTTACCTCTGAGATGAACTTATATAAACCTATATTACTGTCCCCAGCTCTCAATAAATTGGCGATTTGAAAAAGAAAACTACAGTTTTCCTTTAAATATGTAGGGGAATGTAGTGCAAAGAGAAAGAGTTAAGATAACTTACCTTTTATAAAATGAAGAAATTGAAAACTTGTTTTGAAATTAATGCTTCATAAAGAAAAACCAGAAAAATTTAAAATGTCTTTTTTTTTTTTTTTTTAACTGCTTATATATAACATTTTTTAAATAGCGGGCATTAATATATTGTACCATTGACAAAGCATTTGACTTGAAGATAACTTATGCCAGTAAAATGTTTTTAAAATACTTCGTAATTATGCAAAAGAAAATAACTTGTCCACGTTTAAAAAATATATGTTACACATTTAATGCGTAAATTAAGCACTATTGTTTCCTACAATCTACTCTAGCAGTAAAAATTCTGACAGTGAATCATTGCTTTAAATTAACAGTCGTTGCCAAAAGTTATCTTTAAAATAAGGTTGGGATGCGAAACAAGCATTCAAGACACAGTCCTTCAAAGATAAAAATGTTTTTGTATTATGCTTAGAAAAAAAAGTTTTTTCTTCGAAAAAAAAAAAGCACTGTTTATATGTAACAGACTGCAACTGAACTACGCAAAATAAAAAATACGTAGAAACTACGAACTGAGGTTTATTTGCATTTTTGTCACTTCTCCATTGGTTGTTGCAATTATTTCGAGGTAATATTCCTTATACATTTGCATATAGGCCAGTATTTTATTGCCGTTTCTTCATTTTTTGCAACGCTATTGAATGAACATATTTTATTTAGTACGTAGCTACTAGATGTTTTCGAACTCACATCCTCTAGTATTTTACTGTCAAAAAATTCCGTCGAATAATCAATGTAGTTCACTGTCCCACGAACTATGTGGCTGCAAAAGTAGGTATCTCCGAAATAATTTGTTCGGAAAAATTCTCATATCTGTAGCTTCAAAAAGATATGAAATACCATAACTTTTCATATTTTGTTCAAACCTTTTTTTTGGGGGGGGGGATCATTTTGAAACTTTGAGACTGTTTCAGGATGTTGGCCTACCTTAGTATAGCCCTGAGTTAACTCAATGAAAAAAAAACATTTGCGCAAAAATTAGAACTGGAAATATACCTATTTTTGCAGCTACACACTTCAACTGTTGCACAATGGAAAGTTTCTTTTTTTTTCAAGCCTTTTTTTTTTTTTTTTGAAATTAGCAGTATGAATATCGAACTTCAACTACCAAAATTATTCTTCGTCTGAAAGAAGGAAAATAGCCACTCCGCCAGAGCTGTTTCAAAAAAGCAACGTAAGCGGTCATAAACCTTCCGCCCAAAAACTCGTTCTGCCAAGAATGATATTTCCGTCCGACCACCAATTTTACTTTCGTTAAGGGTTGTGCGCGAAGGGGCCCTTGAATAGGTGCCGCTGTTATCTTATTCTAGACTTTCGTTTCCTTCCGGTGGTATTCCTCTGTTTGCGAAATCGAGGATCATTTTGCGGCTTTCGGTCGTAAGGTCATCCTTCGGAAATTCGGGATGGACGATCTTAATTACGCACCTGAGGACATCGGCTTTCTCAAGGACGTGGGACCACGGATTCGTGTTGCCTTTTTTATTTTGCTCTAGAAACATCCTGAGAGATTGTTTTAAAGTCAGCAGTCTATCCGCATTCAAGTACTTTTTGTTTCTCTTTTTAGCCAAAAATTTTATCAATATTACCAGTGGCTGATTTGCAGGCTTGGGGTAGCTGTCGTAGTGCATTTTTGGGACCCTTTTGTCCATCGCAGAAGAGTGTCTAACTTTATCATTCGTATTTTCAATACCATTTGGTCCCTATGGTCGTGGTAGTTCGACGTAATTATGATATTAGCGATATTGTAAATCAGTCACTGAATTTTATTATTCATAAAATGCTATTTAGTCCAGTCAAATTAGACATTAAAATCGCAAATCACGATGTAGTTCTGAATTTTTAATATGTTGTTAGGGTAGTGTAGCCCTTAGCAGGGTCGGACTGGGCCCTAAAAAAGGCGCACACCCCAAGTTTCTGTGGGCGCATGTCAACGGGGGGGGGGGGGGATCCCCCAATCACTGAAAATGTGTTCAATTTTTCTTCCACACCATTCAATGAAATTAAATACACAAAACAATAATAATTTAAGAAATTATGAGTATTATATTCATAACAAGAAACTATTTGAGTTCAAATGAAAAAATAATCATGAAAAATGTAAATCGCATTCCTGATTAGTTTAATAGCTGCATTGTTTTACCATCAGCTGCTTACAAAAACCAGTTATTGAAAATATTCTTAACTACATTAACGTATATGAACGATAAATTATGTTACTAACTGGGATTATCTATCTTTTCTTTGTTTCTCATGTGTTCCCTTGAATACAATTAAATACATTTAAATTTGAAATGCGAAGTTTATTTTCGTATCAGATCAGCAATTCGGTCGTTTTTTTTTTAAATTTAATCTTAGTAGAATGAAACTCTTACCACTATTATGTATTGACCGCTTATGTATGTATGACCGCTAAAAATAACTGTATTTCTGCAATGGATTTACATTGTACATCGATACCAATGCTGATATTATTACCCTTATTATTCAAATATATACATGAAACATAAGGAAATAACTATTTAAAAGCTGCCGTACACGATTTCTTAAGTACGTCTTATATCCAGGGTATAAAAAATTATGATTTTTTCAAAATATTGTTTTAAAAAATCGGATTTTTTTTTATTTAAATCTGACTTTTAAAATTTTAATCGGATTATTTTTTTTAATGACTTTAGAAACTTATGTTATGAATTAATTTACAGTTATAAATGTAATTTAATTTTCAATTGATACTTTAAAAAAATCACAACTATTATATTTTGAGTGTCATTTCACCAACAAACTTTCGTAGCGTGATGTAAAATCAAACTGTAATTTTTACTTTAAAATAGGAGTATCAAGGTCACAAATTTTGCGTCATCTCCATGGAAACCTAACTCGGTAAACCTAAAATTAATGAATTGAATCAGTAGGACGGTGGAGACGCTGAAAATTTGTGACCTTGATGCGCCTATTTTAAAGTAACAAGTTCACATGATTCAAATCAAATTTTGTTACGCTATGAATACACACAAACGGAGGAAAATAAATAAATTGGCTTTAGGCAAACACCTTTCATAATCTTCCATAAGCTGACTTCTTTTACATTAAAAATTGCTTTTTTCCCCTCTAATTCCGAAACACATTTCTGCAGTTTCCTGCCGATTTATGCTTTCTAAGATTATTTTTTCTACTTTTTAAATTAGATTGTGTTACATGAGATAAAAATCATTAGAAAATATTTAAATAAAGAAAAACAAATCATAAATTTTATTATTTTTTTTCGATTAAAATCAATTTTATTGATAAACATATCAGATTTTTTTTTTCAAAATAAGTTTTACTCTTTAAGTAATCTCTTAAAGTAATGGTATTTTCAAATCAGATAGCTACCCATTTTTATTTGCCAGTTTGATGACAAAATCTAAATATTTACTGTTTATGTTTAGGTATGAGTAATGTATTTACTTCTAATTATGTGTGTTTTTAAGACCGTAATATGTTTATTTAATATATAACTATAGTAAAAAAATGTATGAACTTCAACCTTTTTAATTGATGATTTTTTTTAAATATTTATTTATGAGTACACGCTTTACACTTTCTTACAACAACTCATGGTTGAAGTAAGGCTCCTATAAGAGGGGAGCTGACTCATCCGACATTTTGGTTCCAAAACGGTGGGCGTGGAACCACTGGTATCTGTACTCAAGTCGCATTGAAGAAAAGTGGAAGCTAGCTTGAATTGTAGCTGCATAGATGATATTTGACTATTTTTGTCCATATGACGAAAACATTTCATAAACTCAGGCTTAAAACAAATGCAATATGAAAATAGACCCAATTTCATGAAACATTTCCCAATAAGCTGTTTCTAAATTCGAGAAATAAGTTGTCTTTTTAAATTTATCTAATATGGTGCTTTATCCAACTAATCACAAGTTATTTTACGCCAGAGCAACCAAGTACAATATTAATGTGTTTCAAATACCTGTAACACGGCTGAACCAAGAATGTCTTGGAACCAAAATGTCGGACAAGTCAGCCTGTCCTCTAAAGGAGCTCTAGGTTGAAGCAATATTAAGTTTAATTTTCCTTTTTCATTGCACACACTATAGCAACAGGCCTAATTTTGTAGAGCTTTTCTGCACACCCATTTTTTTTAGCTTGGTGCCCATTGTTTTCATTTAAAAGAAAAAAGAAAGTCCTAAATACAGTGACTCAGTTACTGATTGAGAAAACAATAACTACTAATTTAAAAATGCCTACTGTACTGACCAAGAAAATTTAATTTTTAGATTGAGTAAAGAGATAATCAGAATAGATAAAAATGATAAAAATGAGGAAAAACCTTAGGAGCAAAATCAATATAACAAAGAAGGATATTACTAAGAAAAATTCAGAGCAGATGAAATTAAAAATTTTCAAGGAGATTTCTAAGGTTTAAGCAAGGGATGCACCGATAAACAAATTGGCCAATTACCTATTAATAGGCTATTGATAATCGGCCGATTAATCGGTTGAGCCGATTAATCGGCCGATTATTCGATGTTTCAAAAAAAAATGTTTTCGCTCTTTTAAAAACGGTTTTCTAAAAAATGACGCAAAAGTAAATCAAAGCATGGCAAACAATAGATAAAAATCGGTTTCATTTCTCACCTAAATCATAGAGATGTCCAATAGCCGAAAAATTAACTTCTGTTTTTTATAAATAGCACCAGAGCTCCACATAGTAAACTGAATTTAACTGAAATGATGATGCTTTCGTGTCGGAGTCACGATCACTCCCGAATCGCTCGCCCCCCCCCCTCTGTTTTTCCCTTTTTTAGATCACTGGCGTTTAGCTTAAGCCATAGTTATACCCAGGGCCTATCGCCTCCTCTATTGTTGTATGTTTTCCAGCCTAAGTATTTGTTTACATTTTATCTTCACTACCCACTTTGCCATTGTCTGCTATACACAGTATTCCGAGATCCAAACACGCCGTTGCAAAATGGGAACAGAGGAGCACTTGGATCTAATCTTCCAGCAATAAAACCATAAAACTGTCCCGATTCCGTAGAAAATGCCGCGTAATCATTCAAGGTCGAACATTCAAGCATTGATTTTGGCGCTCTGGGTGGTCGCTCAACCTTTTGCTGGGTATTGTTTGTTCCTGAAAGCAACACTGACTCACTGTGTGTGGTACATCATGTCGCTTTCGAAGCAGCGTTGGATAACTTTCGCTCTCATTTTCTGATCAAGATATTTTTTAGTTTCGGAGAAGGCGTCCGCATTGTTCAATAAGAAGGGCGCACCTGCCATAGGGCTTGCGGGCAGGCGGGCCAGTCCGAGCCTGGCCCTTAGGCCCCTGTTCAGACCACTGACGTATTCCAGATGCGTTACAACGCCGCCTAGCGGCCAACTGTAAAATCAACTCACTTCGTACAGGAACGTTGTCAGATGAACACCCACTATCAGCGGTGTCATCAGTATCATAAATAAACAACTTAAAAATATTCAATGGTCCGTCGATTATTTATCAACACCCAATAAAGGGTACTCATCATCATAAGGTAGAAATACCATCACTCATCAATCAATCAACATTCCATAAGTGGTCCTGGCGAGCCAGGAGCCGATATCAGCAAGTATGGATAAATCAAAAACTTTAAAAGAGCTCAACAGAGCGAGAGGAAGACTGCAAGCGAAGTTAACAAACATCTCGAAATTTGTTGAATCAGCAGATCCAAAGACCGAAGAAGAAATAGAAAAGAGAGGACTTGGTGCGAAACAAAAACTCTCGGTTCTGGAAGAAATGAAAGGTGAAATCAACAGTTTATGGACGGAATATCTCCAGTGCGAGGAAGATACCGAAGAAGGTGCAAAAATGAGCGATGAAAATATGACGGCAATGGAAGAGCAGAGAAATGCTCTAGAGGTAAGCGTACAATACTTACTCTCTAAATTCAAACCCAAATACCAAGCTCAAACGAGCAAAAGTGAAAATAAAATTGAAAATTGCATAACTATGTCAACAAAATTGCCAGAAATCCCACTACCAATATTCGCTGGCAAAATTGAAGATTTTTCTGATTTTAAATTGCAATTCAATAATTTGATAACTGAAAACAAAGGTCTTTCAGACGAACAAAAGCTGTATTATTTAAAGGCATCATTACGAGGAGAAGCAAAACATATTGAATGCAGTGATGACACTTTTACTTCATTGTTTAAAGCCTTAGAAGAAAGGTACTTAAATAAACGAGCAGTCATTGACATTCATATCCAATCAATTTTAAAGCTGGAAAAATTGCAAACAGAAACTGCTAAGGGATTAAGGCATATAACTGATGTCGTAAACAAAAGTTTGAGAGCATTAAAGGTCTTAAAACTAGAGTGTAACGATTTAACAAGCGCGGTTTTTGTTAATATAATTTTAGAAAAGATTGATTCTGAAACGCGTAAGAGCTATGAATTATCCTTATCGTCAAGGGAGATTCCTAAACTGACAGATTTATTAAGCTTTTTGCAGTCGAGGTCAGTAATACTAGAGCAAATAACTAAACCGAAACCGCGGTCTCAAACTCAAAATAAATCGAATACATTTGTAGTAAATCAGAACAAAAATCCTCCTACAAGACTTAATTGCATTTTGTGTAAAACCATATGCCACCCTATTTTTAAATGCCCAGCCTTTCTATCAATGAGCGTTAACGAGCGCATTCAGCTGATTAGCGATCATAAACTTTGTAAAAACTGCTTGTATAATCATAAACTTCCTTGTAAGTCCAATTATCGATGCCGATTTTGCAGTCGAACGCACAACACTCTAATTCACTTAGACATAAATCGGAGCGAAAGCCCTTACCAAGTAAGACAGGCGCCTTCAAGTGGTGAGTCATCGAAATCAGTAATAAATAATTCGAATGAGGCGCCATCGCCAGTAGAGGGAAATGGGAATTCAACAAGCAGCGCTTCAGTTTTTGCTATGTTGGATGGGAAAAATAAGAGCAACTTATTATGCACCGCGAATCTTTTTATTGAGAATAAGTACAATCAAAGAATAAAAATAAAAGCCATCTTGGATTCAGGGTCGAGCTTGAATATTCTCAGTTCAGAAATAGCGGATAGTTTGAATTTGAAAAGGGAAAAAATTGATTGCGCTATTACCGGAATAACAGGGCGTCAATGTTACGCAAAATATAAAGTGTCAGCGATCATTTCCAATCAACAAAATGATTTTCACCGATCATTAGAATTTGTTGTTTTGCCAAAAATAACAGAACTAACCCCAAATCAAAACTTAGACATTTCGACGGTGAATATCCCTTCTGAAATTAATCTCGCGGATAATACCTTTTTTATTCCGAGTAAAATTCATATGCTAATTGGCTGTGAATTATTTTTTGATCTATTAAAGGAAGGTAAATTTAAATCACATGATGGTTCTTTGACACTTCAAAACACAGTATTCGGGTACATAGTAGCCGGAAATCTAAATATTTCAAACTGTTGTTTTAGCGGTTTAATAAAGGAGCATTGTACTTTAGATATGGAAGTTAAAAAATTCTTTGAGTTAGAATCATTTCCGGGTGACAATCATATCGAACCAAATAATTCTAAAACGCTCGAAAAACAAATTTGCGAGGAACACTTCGTGTCAACTGTTAAAAGGGATGAAAGCGGTAAATATACGGTTTCTTTACCAAAAAAGGAAAACGGAATTTCTGAATTAGGTGATTCTAGAGAATTAGCTCAAACCAGGTTAGATTCGCTTTGGAAAAAGTTAGATAAAAATGAAACATTAGCAAATTTATATACAGCCTTCATTAACGAATATTATGCTCTTAATCACATGGAAAGAGACCTTAGCTCTGACAGTGAAGAAAAAGAATATTTTATCCCTCATCATGCTATTTTTAGACCCGAAAGTTCTTCGACACCTTTGCGAGTGGTTTTTGATGCAACTGCAAAACCAAGAAATGGTGTTGCACTTAACTCCATCTTGCTAAATGGTGGAACAATACAAGAAGATATATTTTCTATTGCAACTCGCTTTCGTACTCATCAATATGCATTTTGCGCAGACATAAAGAAAATGTATCGCCAAGTGTTAGTGAACGATTCCGATAGAAATTTACAAAAAATCTTGTGGAAATCAAGTGCAAATGCTCCAGTTGAAGTGTATAAATTAAAGACTGTTACGTACGGTACAACATGTGCGCCATGTTTAGCCACAAGAGTTTTAAAGGCTCTTGCTGAGGATGAACTTAAAGATTTTCCCGACGCAGCTCCAGTTTTACTGAATGACACATATGTCGATGACATTTTGTCAGGTTCACATGATTTAAATTTAGCAAGAACACTACAATTGCAGCTGGTTGAACTACTGCAACGGGGAGGAATGGAATTGCACGAGTGGGTTTCAAACAACGATTTCTTGTTAAATGACAACACCAAACCAGAATACACATTCAACATAGATCCTAACACGGTAAAAACGTTAGGAATGCTCTGGAAGCATGATCAAGATTATTTTACCTTCAAGGTGAACATTGTCATACAAGAACAATACACAAAACGGGAAGTCCTTTCTACCATAGCAAGACTTTATGATCCGTTAGGTCTCCTTGGTCCAATAATATCAAAAGCAAAAATCTTTCTTCAACATTTATGGACACTCAAGTTGAACTGGACAGATCCTATTCCTCCAGAGGAACTGAAGGAATGGACACGGTTTCTTCAGACTCTTTCTGATGTCAACAATTTCAAAATACCTAGATGTATACTCTGTCCTAACTACGTCTCCATCGACTTACACGGTTTCAGTGATGCCTCAGAAAAGGCTTACGGAGCAGTAATCTATATTTGCTCAAGACCGACTCAAGGGGACATTAAAATATCTCTATTGTGCAGCAAATCAAGAGTTTCCCCGCTGAAAAAGTTAACTATTCCAAGGTTGGAACTGACAGCCGCATTACTTCTAGCACGTTTAGTTGGCAAGGTTGTGAAAACTCTAAACGTAACATTAAATCACATTTACATGTGGTGTGACTCCACAATCACACTTGCATGGATCAAGACTCCACCTGAGAAACTCAAGCCATTTGTGGCGAATCGTGTAAAGGCCATCAACACCTTATGCCCCAACTATGACTGGCGACATGTCCCGTCCAAGGAAACCCCGGCAGATGTCATCTCCAGAGGTGACACAGCAACTGAGTTGACAAAGAACGCTCTGTGGTTCTCCGGCCCTTCATTTCTACAATCAGACATTCAATCTACAACAACAGCAGACTTACAAATTGAACATAGTGACGCGTATAACAACGAACTTAAAAATTCATCTGAACTTCTACTGTTAACTGTTACAGACTCTAATGCATTTCTTGATAACATTCTAAGTTTAAGTAACAAATTTTCTAAATTATGTCATATTTTTAGTTATATTTGTAGATTCATAAACAATACCAGGTTTCCAGGAAACAAACAACAAGGCCCCATCAGCATCAAAGAGATTAATGAATCATCAAACGCCTTAGTAAGAATGGCACAAGGGGTAGAATTTAGTAACGAATTAAAGGATTTAAAATCTAAGGGGATGGTAAAGACTTCAAAGGTAAGCAATCTTTTTCCCTTCTTAGATAAGGACCAAATAATTCGTGTTGGAGGTCGCCTGCAGAATTCTAATTTAAACGAGAATCAAAAGCACCCAAAACTTTTGCCTGCTAGGCATAAACTCACAAAATTAATTATGGAACATTATCACATAAAAAATTTGCATGTTGGTCCGCAAACCTTGTTGCATATAGTGCGACAGGAGTTTTGGCCTATAAATGGCAGAAACCTAGCAAGAAAAGTGGTGCATGAGTGTATAGTTTGTTTCAAAAATAAACCGATAGCTGCAGAGCAATTATTAGGTAATTTACCGTCAGAAAGAGTTAATCCCAGTCCCGCGTTCTCACACTGTGGCCTGGATTATTGTGGTCATTTCCTAATCAAATACAAAGGGCAACGTAAGGGAATATATCAGAAAATTTATGTTGCAATATTTATTTGTTTTGCTACTAAAGCAATTCATCTGGAATTGGTCACAGATTTAACTTCAACGGCACTAATTGCAGCTCTAAAACGGTTCTTTTCGAGACGAGGTAAATGTGTTTGTATTTATTCAGATAATGGTAAAAATCTTGTCGGAGCTAACGCAGAATTAAAAAGGTTACACAAACTCATGAGCAACCCCGATCCCAGCTTAGCTGAATATTTAACGTCCGAAAAAATTAATTGGAAATTCATTCCTCCAAGATCTCCAAATTTTGGAGGTTTGTGGGAATCTGGCGTTAAATCATTCAAGTATCACCTAAAAAGAGCTGTAGGGTCAGTTAAATTAACCTATGAAGAGTTTTTAACAATAACAGCAGAAATTGAAGCTATTTTAAACAGCAGGCCATTAACTCCAATGTCATCTGATCCCACTGATTTTTCAGCATTGACACCAGGTCACTTCTTGATAGGGAGGGCATTAAATTCAATCCCCAGTCCAAGCCTTCTTGAAACATCAGATAATTATTTATCAAGATGGCAAAAAATAACTAAGGTCACCCAACAAATCTGGAAACACTGGTCGCGTGATTATTTGAACCACTTGCATTTAAGGAATAAATGGAAATTTCTTAAAGACAACGTAAACCCTAATGATATGGTTTTATTAAAGGACCCAGATCTACCTCCTTTCAAATGGAAATTGGGTCGAATAGAAAGTATAATTAAAGGCAAAGATGAAAGGTTAAGAGTAGTACTTATAAGAACTGCCACAGGAGTGTTCAAAAGAGGTGTGAACACCATTTGTCTTTTGCCTATCAATAACGATCCTTAAGTACCAGTTTTTGTTTTCTTATACACAATTTTGTTTAATCTGTAGTAGTGATATTGTGCTGAATTTAGAACAGTTGCATAACTTTATATATTGTTTTATTTTTAAATGTCTTTATTTACTTTATCACATATTATTGGTCAAATTTTTGTTATTGTTTATTTTTCTCATAAATTGTTTTGAAATTATCATTTCAACGCCGGGAGTATGTTCAGACCACTGACGTATTCCAGATGCGTTACAACGCCGCCTAGCGGCCAACTGTAAAATCAACTCACTTCGTACAGGAACGTTGTCAGATGAACACCCACTATCAGCGGTGTCATCAGTATCATAAATAAACAACTTAAAAATATTCAATGGTCCGTCGATTATTTATCAACACCCAATAAAGGGTACTCATCATCATAAGGTAGAAATACCATCACTCATCAATCAATCATCATTCCAGCCCCTATGCCCTTAGGGGAGTGTAAACCCTATGCCCTTAGGGTAGTGTAAATCTAAGTTTGCACCTTTCTAAAACCTGTGCTCGCTGCGAAACTCGAGAAAAACTGCGAAATTTTCGGACATTTTTCAGTTTTTCCTTTTACAACTCCTAAACTATGCAACTTTTGATTATACATGTCAATTTTAAAGGACGCTAAATTTGCAGCAGTTGAAGTTCAAATCACGCTCTGTAGAACCAATAGTTTAGGAGATATCGTACTTCAAAAAACGGAGTTTTTTTTTTTTTTTTTTTTTTTTGCGAAAAGTGAAAAAATTATGCTTCGATCATATTTTGGACCTAATATCGACATAAATTCCTATTCTACAAGACGAAAAGTAGACATGTCATAACAGTACATTTAATCAGTTTTCATTCAAGCTCTAACAGCTGTAGGTTCAATATTTCATTTACAATCGCGAAAAATAAATATTTGAAATTTTGAGAAACGAGCAAAACCGTATCATAATAAGAATGGGAGGGCAGTGGGCAGTACAAACATGCATAAAATGGTATTAAAAGGGTTACACTATATTAAAATATTATTTTAAAAATTAAAAAAAACTTTTCAGGTCATTTTCACTCTTTTGTTTGTTATTTTATGATGGTTCTCGTTGGCTATGGTCTCATCCTGACTTTTTTCAGATTTTGCCCTATCACTCCTGAACTATGCAACTTCTAATGATACGTGTGCATACCCATTTTGAAGAACACTAAATTTGGAACAATTTAAGCTTAAGTGGCGTTCTGTAGGACGAATAGTTTAGGAGATATCGCACGCCTAGAAGAATACTGTCACAACTCAAAAAGTCGAAGCTCTGAATGTTCAGAAATGTACCCAGAGCCATGATTTAAAAGTCAAAAAGAAACGTTTATTTTAAAAGCATTATGAAAGCAACTGAGCCGAAATGATCTAACCTAATGTATGATAGACTGCACCATTACTAATTGCTTTAATATATCAATTTCTTTTCCATGTCTTAAATTTTTCTGTTTTTGAGTTGTGACAGTATTCTTCTAGACGTGCGATATCGTACTTCAACAATTTGTCATTTTTTGCGAAAAATGAAAAAAATATGCTTCAATCATATTTTGAACCAAATATCGACATAAATTCTTATTCTACAAGACCAAAGATAGACATTTAATTACAGTACATCTAATCAGCTTTTATTAAAGCCTGTAGCAAGTCACACGAAACTTCTCAAAGGGTCTTACAGAATTGCTGCCAGATTCTTCTCATTGTCTGCACATAACATCAAGTTTTTTTTGTTTTATTTTTTTTTTAACACCGTACTCATTTTGTCATTAGAAATTAGGAAATACTTATTTTATTTAAACATGCATATTATACAGTATTTTTAAATTAAATCTGTAAAAGATCTTAGTTAAAATACATTTTTAATAGCTTCAATAATAGTGAAAGTAATTTAATCAAAATTGAATATCGTAATTTTGACAAT
>JAXGGA010019958.1:0-19084 GCA_038373865.1 Uloborus plumipes
CAAAAGGAAAAGGAGAGAGAGAAAGTACGCCCATGCCACAGCCGGGACTCGAACCCGGGGCCACCGCATCACGGTCAGACGTCGCTGACCACTAGACGAGGTGACCGGCACATTAAAGACTTATTATATTAAGGGGATATTCTGTTAACTGGTATTCCAATATTCGGGTCCTTCCCGCAAAATACTTTGCTTTTCCTGTGAATGGAGAGACGGGATTTATTATCATTTATCAAATTTATTTGCAGGAACAAATGCACTGCTAAAAATTTAAAATTAAATTTTACTACTAGCTCTGCTATGCAAGAAATTGTACTACCATTCCATACAATATAATTTTAAAACAATTTTCTCATTCTTATATTTATTTATTTTGAAAAGTCGTATTGGAAATAGTTGAATGTAGCAAGAGTATCCCTTCATTCATCAACACGCTTTGTTAAACTGTACAATGCATTACTGCAAACTTTTATGCAATTTTATGTCCAAGTTTAAATCCGTCTAGGTGAGTCTTGTACGCCACTTGTCAAGGACAACAACGAACAGCCAAACATGTATCATTTCCAGTGCCCTTGTAAAGAAGGTTTGCAATGCAAAGCTACGCACGAGATTAAGCTTGGAGAGGTAAGTGCTCTTTAACTATCTCTAGACTTTAATCGTACTAAGCACTAAAATCTGAAGGCTTTATAAGAATTGAGTTATTATCACGAGGAGATTCCTCATAACGTATTTTACCTGTACCTTTGTACTACGCACAAAAGTCGTACCTGAAAGCGACTTCAAAATGAGCTGTAGGCGTCTAAACTTTTGCGCCTCAATGTACTTGAGTTAGATGCAACTTTTGATGGACTTTGACCGTAAAACAATGTCATTAAGCTGACACAGATCCGTCTGGTGACTGTCACTCAATTTTGATAAAAATTGCAGATACGATTTTTGTGTTTAGCACGGAAGTATCTACAATGTTTTGCTGTTATTTATCAGTAGGAAGTTTTTTTTTTTTTTAAACTGAAAAAATGGAAAATTAATCGATTACATTTAATTGTAAACCTTCGAAACGCAATTTCTTATTTCGTGCTCTGCTGCAGATACGACTTAGCACGGGATTTTTAAAGTCAATTCAAACACTACAAGCTTTTGAAACTAGCTCAAACACGTTTTGGATTTTTTAAAAAAAGTATGTTCTGCACGAACAGTAGAAAATTAAAATGTAAATTAGCAATTATTTGCACAAGCGCGTTTTAAAGAACCTTTTATATAAAAAAGGAGAAAAATATGAGTATGCGGATTTACAACCATCCGAGAAAGGTTTCCTCTTCTCGGACGACTTTGTATTCAAAAGCACACATATTTTGAGCTGAAAGAACAACTCCTTTAAACCCCGAAACCCCAATAAATTGCCACTCGTATTTTGTACTTTTTAGCACTGCTACTTAACTTCACAAAAGTATTTATGCATTTTGTATTTGTATATATGTGTGTAATTTGTAAAATGAAAAAATGAAGATTTTTTAAGCAACTCTCAACAAATGTTAGCAAAGATTAGTATAAATGTAAGCATACAACTCAAAATAATAAATTCATCTCGATCGCTTATGACACGGAATACAACATATATTTAAGATTGCATTCAAAGTAAAATATATAAAGCAGATTCATCCTATTATCATGACAAATTCTTATTTTTACCGGATAGTTACAGAATGCTATAATCTATATAGAACTGCTCATTTCTGTATGAGTTAGTACATTTTTTAAGAATCGTTTTAAAATCTTTTTCAGCATATCATTCGACACAGACCTGAATGTATAATTCCTGGAGATGAAACTACTGATGATGGAGTTCCTGATATTGAAGATTAGGAAGAAGAAACTATTTCTTTTAACGACGTTTTAGAATTCGTGCTGCAGAAACACTGTCCGAAATGTCTTAATTATTACAACTTATACTGACTGTTAATTCCGATTACTATTTTATGCTGTAGTACCAAATGTGATAATACTCATTCGTTAACCAAAAATAACCGCGCAAATGTAGAAAGTAAATATATAGTAACTATTCACAAACAACATATAGCATTTTAAGTAAATGAATTCCACATTATTTAATTTTGGTTTCTTAAAAAAAAAATAAAAATATTACATTGAAAATTTAAAGACGTGCAGTTATGTTACAACACTTAATTAAAAGGAAAAAACAAGTTAGTTGTTGCAATTTATATGATATTTAAAACTTCAAGCATCCGTAAGAACGGTAAAAGACACCTTTCAAAGGATGGAAAATAGAGAAAATGTCTTTTTGAATCTAAATAACCACTTTTTAGGATTGCCCAACATAGATTTTTTAAGTATCATTAGTTAACTACGAATCTTTTCATTTAAAGGGCATTTCTTTTTTATATTCATTTTGGAAGATTGATGATAAGTTTTATATGCATCACTGTTTATTCATAACACATTATCCAAAACAAATATTTTATTTAAAAACAGTATGCCACATATAATTATGAAACAATATAATACATGCATGCAAATCGAAATCATTCAATCCCCATGTACCTTGCAACACTTAACATCTTAAGAATTATTTAAGAAAATAACTTACGTAACTACGATACATGAAGAAAATAAAGACTCAAAGTATGGGGAAACTTACCTAGAAAGAAAAAGAAAAATTTATAAGTACCACAGAATAAAAATAAGATTAAAAGATACATACTAATATAAACATTTTTGAAATATGCAATTTGCTTAGGTGGGAAGAGTAAGGATCATTATAAATAAAGTTAAAATAAATCAGATTAGTATATTATTTCTAGTTTCACGAAAATGCAAATATAATAGATTTGTTAAAGTAATGTTTGGAAACATAACGAAAGGATAAATTAGGATAATACAGCGTTTTAATGCATCAATTATATTGATAGCAGCATACACGTATTTTGGGGTCACAAAGAGCCCCCTTTTCAACGCGATGGAATGTTAGATTTGGGAGGAAAAGACATTCGAGGATAGCAAGTTTTGGATAATTTTTGATTTACACGAAAGCGGTATTGCGAAAAAAAATGTCCTTCCTTCATAATCGACACTAGTGATATTTCAGATGAGTTGCAATGAATTGTGATCCTACTGAAAAATAGCTATTAGAAGTAACAAACAAGAACGAAACCAACGAAGATACCGGCAAAGATAATACACTACCCAAAACTTACACATTAAAAGTTTTTAGCCATGTCTTGACGATGGCAAATGGTAGTGAAGAAGATCCAGTCATGCAAATGACGAGAAAAGTCATGCTTGCATTCATGCCCCACAAATAACTACAAAGAAAAGTGATTAATCACTGGAAACGGACTATCATAACCAGAAATAAAAAAACTAATAAAATAATAATAACGACAAGTTTCTATTGCAGAAAAATTTCAGATTACTGTACAAGTGTTTGGGCGTACAAGGGATAACTTTTTCAAAACAAAAGAAGTGAGGTTATGGGGAAAAATTCTTATTCATGTTCTCTTATTGAGTGCCATACATACATATCAAACTAGTTCTACATTAAATGTATTATACACTAATCTGAACCTAAAATGAAATATTTCTTATAAATCTATGGAACCCTATCTTCATCTTATACACTGCAATGCAAAAGTTTAGACAAAATGCACATAGGTGAATAAAAAGAAAACTATTCAACGAAATGCTTTCAAATTTCTACTGCAGGTACACAATATGGTCCCAAATACGTGTCTAGAGTTCTTATAACTATAACTGGAATCAAATTTTGGATATTACAAAAGATATTTTTTTACATTGTTGCAAAAGTATAGACAATAGTCAGATTTTATGCAAATATCCCTTGAAATGTGATTGGTGGAGGAAATGCGGGACTGTATTATTCATTTATAAAGTGCAGAGATTGCTGAACAAATAATTAAAATCTCAAAAGCTCTTTAGTTCTCGTGCAAAAAAGATGAGAAAGTTTGGAAGCCGAAATTTGAAAATGAACCTACTTTATTATTTTTTTGTCTTTTAAATCGGCTCTAGTATGGTAGTACATTGTTTTTTACTTTGTGGAAAGCAAATTCAGACATGCGTATCGATCAAAAAGTCCAAGAAAAATTATATTTCTAAAGGATGAAGGAATTAAAGAAACGGCTCAGACTGACGATTTGCCCCTTAATCCTACAAAACTTCAACTTGGGTCAAAATCAGCACGTGACAGCATAAGTAGATGAACAACTGAATCGGAATGCATAAAAAAAAAAAAAAACAAAGAATTGAGCTTGAGCCTTTTTGGAACAGAGTGTCCCAAATAAGCCAGATTTTATTGGTAAAAGCAGCACAGCATATAATCATTGGATATGTCTCAAGTCCCGCGAAAAGAATTATAATCCATCTAGGCCATCCCAATTTTAATAATTTTTATCAAAGAAAGTACCATTCCTTTTTTATTCACGATGATACATATGCTGCTTTTCACATTAAAATCTGGCTTATTTTGAACAATCTGTCCGAAAAGGCTCAAGCACAATTCTTTGTTTTTTTTATGCATTCCGATTCAGTTGTTCATCTACTTATGTTGTTATAAACAACGACACATACACACATTATATGCATATATATATTTAATGTGTCACATTTATATGGCTTTAAATGCACATTTTTACTGTCTATTAACTATTTAGACGCATTGCATTGAAAAGAAAATACAATTAATTTATTTTAGCATCTAAATATTCTCATTGTACAAAAACCTAAATATACAATCATTAAGTGAAGGAGAATATTAATTGCCACCAAAACAAAAACAGCTCTAAACTTCTAATCTAGTGCTTTAAAAATAATATCTCAGTTACGAAAAATGTCCTGCAAAAGTCACTTAAGTTTAAGAAATGAAATTTCGTTTACTATCACTATAATAAGTGAATGTGCATGTGAAAAATTTCAAATAATTTCTTTCTTGCAATTCAGAAAAAATCTTAATTCGAGTCATTTGTCCTAATTGAACGTTTAATGCAAACGAATGCTGCACTTATTAAAAAAGTGCAATTTTACAGGAAAGATCAATTTATTTCAATTTATGTTAAATCCAAAAGGTTAATTTAAAAGGAACTTACATAAAAAATATTGTTTCCCACTTATTGGAAGGAGAAAAGTCTATAAAAAGTAAACAGAAATAAAGATAAAAAACTAGTAGTTATCTTGGCGTACATATTTTAGAAGTACTTTTAATTGGAAAAATGTGGCCCGTGTGTGTGTGTGTGTGTGTGTGTGTGTGTGTGTGTGTGTGTGTGTGTGTGTGTGTGTGTGTGTGTGTGTGTGTGTGTGTGTGTGTGTGTGTGTGTGTGTGTGTGTGTGTGTGTGTGTGTGTGTGTGTGCAACAAATCTAATACAAAGTTTGTTTTTTTTATATAAGCTACGCAACAAGGCATTTGTAGAAACTGGAATCAAAACCGAAAATACAGTTTAAAAAATAGTATTTTTTCTTAGTAAATATTTGTACTTTCAAACACGTACAATAAACGTTAAACCTTTTTGCGCCAAAAAAATTAATAAATAAATAAATAAAATAAAATATTTTTACACAAAATCAAGGATTCACCATGAATACAAATGTACTCTTTAGACTAATAAAATTATATGCAGGTCATAAAAATATGTATCTTAGAAAAATAACGAAATTATATTTTGGTGCGAATTTAATGCAGTAACTTTATTGCATACAAGTGACAGTAAAAACAGTAATAAGAGTTCTGTGATAATTTGTAATTTTAAAACAGCAGTAAAATATGAAAAATCTAAAAACAAAGCTCAAATAAATGCAGTGAAAAAGTGTGCATAGTGCAAGCTACTTGCATTCATTTTTCTGTTTTTTTTTTAGTTTTCACTTTTGATTGAAATTTTTTTTCTCATCGGTAAACAGGCAGATATACTAATGAACATTAGTAAATGTAAAAATAATTAGTAAAAGTAAAATACGCGACACTATAAAATTAATTAGAAATAGTTGCAGACAAGTTTTTGGACGCAAGAGTAAATCATTTTCAATTGAAAAAAGATGTGGAAAATGTGTGCCTGAGGGAAATAGTTCTGATGACACAGACTTTTCTCAATGAACAAACTGAATTTCTCTTTTTTTTGAACATTACTATAAATAAAAAGAAAAGGACATAAAAGTGGAAGAGAAATATATAAAGAACCCTCCCCCCTCTTCCCGCGCAAAAAAGCAGCAGAAAAAGAAGAAAAATAAACATGTAGAGCTAATGTTTCAATTCAAAAGGAATATTTTTGAAGTATAGTATTTATGGGAAAAACTAAGGACATGAAGCAATATTTTTTCAAAAATTATATTATTTCTACTACGGAACACACACAAAAAAAGTTTGCAATTTCTGTAAAAACATGTAAACACTTATTCATAAATCCCCTCAGAAGTTTAAAAAAAACCCTACGTCCCTATCTTCATCCTATAAATTCAAGAGCAGTAGTCAATGCTCCACATAATAGCAGAAAAAGTCATTTAAATACCGTATATAAAAATACTAAAAATTAAGAAAAATTAAACAGCCGTTCCCCTATCAAGGTGTGTAAATCTATCAAATTGATTTCAATATCCTTAATTGCACTGTTTTTAAGCATAAATTAATTTCGTTTTTGAAGATTGACTTACTTTGAGAAAAGAAAAAAAGAAAAAAGTAAATAACGAAATTAAAACTAAAAATACAAGTAACAGAATATTAAAGTTTAAAAAAAATATGTTAGTCCACCACAAAAATGTAAAAGTACACATGTTTCAGAGTTGTGTGGAGCCAATTATAAAGTTCAAAGCTTTGGAAGCTTCCCATGTTAATTATAAAGAAATTTTTATATCAGCAGAAACAGTTTTTAAGTGTTTATTAAGTATGATTTTTTTTAACAAAAATAAGAAATACTACAACAACTGTGCGCGTTTTCCAATAAGTAATTTTAGTTGGATGGATCGATTGTTTTTTAAATCTTTTACAGTACATTACTTTTTATTGTTCCATCAGACAAAATCGAAGTGAAACGCTTGGAAATGCTAATTGTTAGGAAATACCAAGGAGGAATTGAAGACTCCCTAAATTGAAGTTCCACTGCAAAGTTATATTGCTCATGATCTTATATTTAGGTATATTTAACTCAAAATTTACTCTGAGTTTTTTAAATCTTTTTTTTAAACGGAAGAGATTAAAATAATATTCCAGAAAATCATTAGCAAAAAAAAAAAAACCACTCTAACTGAAAACCAATAAAAATCTTGTCTTCAAACAGATGTAAATAAACATAAATGTCAGATAGGTAACATCTGGAATCAATCACATGATCGATAAAAATTGATAAGGATGTAATTACTTGCCGGAATTTACTGCGGAATTTGCAGATTTTTCTTAATTTCTTTTCGCTATAGGCGACGATAAATTCCTGTACTTGTTTTAAAAAATAGGAAACTAAAAATGAACGTAAACGTTTTCATAATTGCATCATGTTTATGCTTTGTAAGTATGTTTAAAAATTATGAATTGAAGTACATAAAATTCGGGATTATGGTAAATGCAATGTTTACAGATATTTAGATAATCATTTAAGAATCATTTGATGAAATGTGCGTTTGACGTTTATTACATAAAACTCACAATGGAAATTTATTTGTGGAATTCGTATGTATGCATGCAGCATACCATCTAGAAGATAATTCAAATTTTAAGATTAATTTAGATTTATTCGCAAGAAATTCACTAAGAGCCAGTTGGGAAATTAAAAAAAAATGTTTTAAACCTTAAAAATTTTATTTAATGACTTTCAGCTTTTTTTCTCACAATTTGCAATTTAAGATTTTATTTTAGTTTTTAAGCATATAATAGAATTTTAGAGGGCGAAATACGTAAGCTTTATACGGTTATATGCTAAAGACGTCATGAATACAAGACTAAAGTTAAAATGCTATGCATAAAGATGTATTGTGAATTTGATTTTTTTTTTCTTTGTAACTAAACACTATTTGTAAAGATACGCTAGTGGAATTTTCTAACAGCAATAAAGCATCATTTTTCAAATTTGTTTTTGAGATATGTTGATCTCTCATATGCTAGTTGTTCCACCGGTGATGATTGCAGGATAAAACAAGCTCGTCCAGAACTAAACAAGCCTAACTGTTGTGCCTCCGCGTAATAAATATTTTTCTTAACTCATAGCCTTTCTTAGTTGACATAGCCTGCATTTTATTTCAAGTATACATTTTTCTCAGTCAGGAAAAAATTCTAAAATCAAACTATATCCTTTTTTTTTAAATAAAGCCAATAGTTTTTTTTTTTTTGAAAACCATATGAAATTCAGCTTGGGAAAAAAGCTTTTTAGTATTTTCCTCCCTTTAAACAATTTTCAAGTGTTATAAGCCTTGAGCTTGTAAATGACGATAGTGAAGCTAGTATAGAGCAATTTTTTCCATAGCACCAAACACTAATTATGAATCTGACAAGAAAACAAGCTCAAACAGATTTTTGTTAAGTTAAGTGAGCAAAAACAGCTTATTTCGCATTGATTATTTATTTGTAACTTTTCTAATAGACTACAGTCCTAGCATGTTATTCTCAAAATGATTGTGAAGAAGGCTATTGCTGTACAGGAGGATTGTCGCCTTGGGTAGAAGGTTCTTGTAGGAAATACGCTGAAGAAGGTAAGTTACTACTGTATTAAAATGGTACTGAATTTGAATCTTGTTTTACAAAGCATTTTTTCTTTCGCTTAACGTATAGTTTTTTTTCTTGAAAAGATGTTACAAAACGTCCCAATTAAATAAGAAATGGAGGTTAATATGCAAATTAATGTAATTTTACAATTTGTTACTTTTATGTTTGTATTTCGCAGAAAAACGACTAATAGTACTTTTGCTCTTTCCTTTTTTTTTCTTTTTTTTTCGCGCTTGGATTTTGCTTTTAGCGGCTTTATTACTGTTTACATAGTTTAATAAAATTTCTAGCATTTATCCATTAGTTTATCTCTTTTCTTTCTCTCTCTCTCTCTCTCTTAAGAGTTGTGTGTGTGCCTGTGTGATACATACCTCACTCTCTGAGCTCTTAAGAGACTGATTAACATTGTCCTGTTAGAAATAACTAAACTATTAATTTCCTTTATCCATTGAGCACAATAGCTAATTCACGAGGCTTTGTTCAATAAAATTACCTGAAAATATTTTATAACGTAGGATATGTCTGTATTAACATAGATGCTATAAAAAACAACAAAAATTAAAGATTTTAATATTAGCCCAATTTTTGCAACTTCTTTTCGGTAAAATCAGTGAAAAAAAATCATAGATTGTTAATCAAAAACTAAAAATAAATCCTTAATAATTATAATACAACAAAACGAATTATTTAACAAAATTCAAAGTATTAAAACAATTTGCAATAAATGTGAACTCAGAATACTATGCTACACGATTTCACAGTAAAAACGTTGGTATGATTTAATCAAGTTAAAGTAAAACCTGGAATACTTCGCACAAATATCCTATCGTTTTGCTATTGGTTGTTTCTTCACATGTTTTATTTTAATTTTTTTTAGGTGATATCTGTGACCCAGATGCACCAAGCACAGGAAAATATTTTCTCAATTGCCCATGCATCAACGGCTTGAAATGTGTTTACAAAGTATGCAAAATGTTTATTCTTTGTTAAACGTTAATTGCAAATATTACAAGTAAACTGAACAATATTGAAAAGTGTTATAGTAGTTTATTAGAATGTGCAAGAATTGTAATGCACATTCATACTTTTTCCGTCTTTGATTTTGGAGCAAGAGTTATCAATTCGAAAAGAAATAAAAAATTGATTACTATATGCCAAAAAAAAAAAAAGAGGAATGCTTAAACTCTGCTTTTACGCACATTTTGAATTACAATATCTGCTGTTAAGGTCATTAAAAAGTGTAACTGCACCGTCTTGGTTAGTTTTCATTTTTTTTTTTTTTTTTTTTTTTTTTTTTTTTTTTTTTTGACGGTGGTATTTTTATCAATTCCTGAATCGTAACTCCTGTAGTAATTTTACGTATAAAGCGAAATGTTAACCGTAACATATGTTACTTTTTGTACAAAGGAAATTAATGCAAAGTATATAGCTTAACTAGTTAAGTAATAAATTTAAATCCAGCTTTAACTAAATAAAACACAATAAATAAATTTTTTTATGTTGAAACAGGAATATAATAAAGCGTTAATTTGCAGAGCTTTGCAGAAAACTGCAGATACAGATTTCGGAGTTACAGGGAATTTAACTAAAAAATGGCTACTTGTAACGCAGAAACAAGTTCCTGTAGTTTCCTAATAACTTGTGCATTTTAACATTTTATTATAATAATTTACACTATGTAACTGCAAGCTAAAAACTAGAATATTATTTGTTAAGATTGTGAAGTTAAAATGTTTTCATCTACTTAAGTGATATTAAGACAGCATGAAAATCTCTACAGTATTCTTTCTGATATATAGATATATATCATTTTTATCTTTTATTCCTCATTGCTTTTTTAATTTTTGACAATACTTACTGGGAATCCATACAAAGGTGATAGAATGAAATTGTTTTAAATAAACTACAATCAAAAGAATTTATTAAAACGTTTGTCTTGGAGCATTAACTATTTGCTTTAATGACTTCGTTATCGATATGAGGATTTAAAATTAGCCGACATTTAAAAAAAAAAATCTTCAAATTCAGCGAGCTTTGGTAAACAGTTGAAGATATATTTCACACGGTTTGCAAATATATGTCTTGCCACATGCAGACAGTGAAATATAGGAGATCGTTAATAAAGGATGAAATGATATATTTAATGAGTTTAAATTACACTGTAAAACATGAATGTTGTTTTTACAGAATAATGCAGCTAATTGTGTAGTAATAAACTGTAAAAATTGCTAATTTTACAGTAATAAACTGAAAATTGCCAGTTTTACGGTAATAAACTGTAAAATTGCTAATTTTACAGTTTATTACGAAGCATTGTACAGTTTTAAACCGGAACCTCTGCTGCCAATATTACACTGTTGCTTTTATAGTATAATACAGCTAACTTTGCGGTAATGAACTGTAAAAGAACGGTAATAAACTGAAAACTAGCTAATTTTACAGTAATAAACTGTATATTGCCAGTTTTACAGTAATAAACTGTACATTGCCAGTTTTACAATAATAAACTGTATAATTGCTTATTTTACAGTTTATTACGAAGCATTTTACAGTTTTAAACTGGAACCTCTGCTGCCAATATTATACTGTTGCTTTTATAGTATAATACAGCTAACTTTGCGGTAATAAACTGTAAAAGTGCGACGATAAACTGTAAAATTGCTAATTTCGCAGTTACTCACTGCATTTCACAGTTTTAAACTGAAATCTCTGCTGACAGTATTATACTGTAAAAACAACATTTGATTTTTGCAGTGTATGCAACTGCTATTATTGGATTTTTTCTTGCGATTTAAAGACTGCAAAAATTGCGCTTAAAAATTAACTAAAAATTTTTAGCATAAAAAGAAGACCAGCAAATAAATAGGATAAGCGCGCTGTACGATGATCCTATCTATGTAATTACAACTTTATTCTAGTGTCTTTTAAGAATACGGGCATAAAATTGCAGTTTTATGCCCGTTTTTAGTAAGGTTTTTTAGTAAAGTGTTATGTAAAGCATGTGTGTGTTATAATAATATATCTGTACTTCAGAATCAAGACGATGTAAGTTTAAAAATGGCGATTTTCACTTTTTTGCTGCATTGTATGTTAAATCTTATTTCTCATCTACCCACAAAAGCGTTATTCTAGGAAAGAAATTCCTTCAGAACTGTTTAGCATCGTTAAAAGAGCGCGAGTCCCATCCTTTGCATGCTTCCGATAATCGTTTTCGCCCTCTGCTGTAAAGTGAAGAAAATGGACTTACGTTAGTCTGGTTCTGAGGTACATATATGTGTCTATAAGACAGGGGATAGTTAAGGCATGAAAATGTGTATTTCAGTTAACATGTATCCAGAAAACAAATCCTTAATTACCGATTTCTATAATTGTAATAAATTCTTATTTATATTTCAGAATGAGGATGAACCTCTCTTCGGGCAGACTCATTGTGTTTAAATGTAAGTCCATAGATGAAAAAAAAGACATCATTTTATCAGCTTGCATGACGGAAACGATCCTGTATCGATTTTTGACACCTTCACGAAAAGAAATAAAAATGTTTTTAACTAATAACCTTATAACTATTTTTTTATTTTTTTGTATTATTGCTTTGTTGTATTTTTGTTTTGTTGTATTTTTGTTCCGTTGTCCAATTATTAATTTGTCTGAATTTAAGTTAAAGGGATTGAAAAGAAGTAAATTATGAAACCATATTGAGTAAGTAACTTCACTTCACACACTACAGGGTTCCCCGTACCTACCACGACTCGTGGTTTAACCGGCATAAAGCCCTGAAGAGCGCTCTGTTCTTTTTGAACCAGACCAAGGGCCAAGCAAATCCTTGGCCCAGCCCCCCCAGAGGTATCTTTTCACCTGGATGACTTTGTGACCACGACATTTTTAACGTCCCCCAACCACCATTAATCAAGACGGTGGATCTTTGATCGGCTGGGATCGAACCCGGGTCCCTCCGGTCACGAGTCTGACGCCTTACCAATTGGGCTACCACGGCCCATTGAGTATGTAACTGAAGAAGCACTAATGTAAATATGAGGTTATGTGGCCCATATAGGGCTAGTTGGGGCGAGAGAAACAAAATTTCTTTGTCTTTCAGACTTAGATCCTTCCATTTCTTTTAGATGATAAAATAAAAGATTTAGATTAAGATAAAATTGTGAACATTGTATCAAATACGATACTCTCTAAGAGTAACTGAGTACAAAAAGCGTAATCTCATGAACGTTGTTTAGCGAATGAAATCAAGCTTTCTCTGAGCCCAGCGTGTTTTATTTTGCCTCAGAGACTGGGGAGTAAATGGAAACACATCATTTTCTTTCCACGAAGCTGAGGTAGGTGGATAACTGTATTATGCACAAAAAGTTTAGAAGTTTTAGAATGTCTACATCAGCAATACTCAACATGTGGCTCGTAGATTTACATGCCACATGCTGAATCGTACAAATATAATCTGACATATATAACATTATTTAATTATGCACTAAATTTATTTCGAAAACTCACAAAGGCTCAATTTATATCCAAATTCATTGCTCTAAAGAAATTGGAAGAATGAAAAACTTTGAAAATTAATGAGGTAAATAGGAGAAAATTGGTCATCATAAATAGTTAGGAAGGCATAAATCATAACTAAAAGTTTATTCCATACACTGGAGGCCTGGGGCTTGATTTCCATCGGTGCCCTGGATGCAATATTCTATCTTTCTTCTGTGTGTTTTTAACTGTCAGCAAATAAAGAGGTCCTACTTCTCAAGATTACGATGCTCAATATTTCCATGGCGTTTATTAACAATAGACGCAACAAGAAATGAGAGGAGATAATACAATGGAAGAAAAATGTTTCAAACTTAAACGTTACAAAAAATAGTAATTTGTCGGCATAAAAATCAATTAATTTTTTACAATTCTTTATGAAACTGAAGTGTAGAAAACAACTGGCTTATCCATGAAAAATACTGACCGAGCTTCAAAAAAAGATATCCGACTGATATTATAACACAAATTTCTTTCCCATGGGTGAAAATAAAATACCGAAATAAATCATAACCTTCTGGAGAGCAGTGAATTCTCATCATTTCCAGTTATTTACTGCGGACCAACACATTCTCCCGCTCTCAGCATCCTATCACTAAATCCATAAAATTTATAGGCAGTCATGTTCTTCCAGATTCATTTGATGGTGCGATCATAAACATGGTAAGAACATATGTAAGGAAATACGATCATTAAGCTCGATCAATGTGGGGGTATTTACAAGAAATAGATGGGAGGGGGGAGGAGAAGATGGCGCATTTTCTTTCCCTCAGAAGAGATAAATTCAGAAAAGCTGCGATGGTCTGCTGGTCTGTGGCGTTGTGTTTACCCCATTCACCCAGCCGCGGAATTTAGTGTAAATAAATCAAAACTCGTGCATTGCCCAAGTACCACGGTCATCAACAGCAGCCACATTGTAGCCTTTTGCTTCGATTACCGTAATTTCCTTAATAGCCTTGCGCCCGGAGATAACGTAAAGAGAGGGGCACTTCACATTGTGATTGGGTGGAGGGCGCACAACAAATGCCGCCCCCCTCCTTCCACGTGATAGATGGCCGACTCCGTACATGATAAGGATCGGATGTTCTCTTTCTGTGTGAAAAGTCACAGAGGTGGGCTGTTGGGGAGATTCTTTTCCATCGGCTTTGGGGATTTTGTTCGCAGAATATTCTCCAGCAGGGAGAGACAGTTTGATCGATTTATGGGTATCGATCTGAATCGTTTATCGGCTCTTATTGCATTTCTTCTGGAGTTTCTTAACTGATATATATGAAATAGATAGAATTGGAATTAAAACAGTTTTAAGCTAGTGTGATACTTGGTCAGGACTTCCTCCGAGAAATTCTTTTACTCTGAAAGGTTTAATTTTAATTGTTGTTCATATTGGCAACAATGATTAAAGTTCCTTGAGTGTTATTTTCTTGCCGATGTGTTGTGCATTAAACGAACCTTCATCTGATACGAATTATAAAACAAGGAGTGGATCTAACATTAATAAATTTGTTTTAAGCTCGTTTAAAGTATAACCCACTAATTTTAAGTAATAATTGTAATTATTTTGAACTAGAACGCTACAGCACGTTTACAACAAACACATACTAATCAATTACTATTCATTGCAAAGGAGAATTTATAACATGTGTATTTTTTAACGGTAGAAAGCACAACGTTGTAAAGTACAAATTAGCCAGTGACTGCAAACACGCGTTTGGGGGGCTTCGAAAAACCTATTTTTCAAGAAGAATTGCTTAGTGGCTCTATGGTGTTTTTTTATCCAAAAGTTCACATTTTGTGTTGAAAAACAGGTTCTTTGAAGCCCTAAAATACCTATTTGCAATTGGTTACTAATTTGTTTTTAGCGTCGTGCTTGTTATAGTTACTTTGCTGCACAAGGGTATTAACTATTTTCGTGCAATTACATTTTGTTTCTTCTTTGTTAATTACTCCGTATGCTTCAGTATTAAATAACCAATCTAGTTTGAATCATTAAAAAACACAAATGAAACATTGACTTTTATATAATTTTAATTCGACTTAAGTGATATCAATTAAAAGACTAGCGTAAACACTTAATATGAAGTAGAATTGTTTTAACTAACGTAAAAGCATTTCTTTTTTGGTTTTCACATTACTAACCATGACTGCAATATAGGAAATGAAGTAGTCATTGCTGCACTTCTCATAGTCTAAGATCCCACCGCAGTTTATCTACACTCATAGCGTACACTCATGACGTATATTTCAAATTAAAGCTGATTTTTTTCTGAACGTGATGCACTATGCCCGCCTATGTAAAAGTGCCCGAAACCTATAGGCAGCCTGGCCTACACAGGTCTCACGAATGTAGTATTTCTACACTCATAGCGTACATTCATAGAGTACACTCATATCAAATTGAAGCTAATTTTTTTCTGAACGTGGTGCACTAAGGCTGCCTATGTAAAAGTGGCCGCAACCTCTAGGCAGCCTGGCCTGAAGTTTAGGGTCCAAAATTTCAAATGGTTATAAAAGACGGAAAAATCGGTCGATTCTTTTGCTTTTTTTACTAAAACTATTCTTAGTGTGAGTACTTTTTCGAAAAAAAAATAGATAAACTTAAATTTCAAAAATTGCCGATAGGAGGCGCTTTAGACTTTGGAGCTAAAAACAACTACTTTTTATCGTTTGTTTTCATATTTTCGTAATTGATTCAAAGAGTTAAAACTCTAACTTAACTTTTAAGCCCAAAATATCAACTAGTTTCCGGTTTTTAGCAATACTCGGACCAAACGTCAAAAATTGTGTTTTTCTGCTTTTCAACTAGTCCTTTCATGTGAAAAAGATATTAAAATCACCTGATAATGTTAAAATAAAATCAGATGAAACCTTTCGTAACTAAAAAAAAGAATAAATAAATTTTTTTCCAATATTTTTTTTTACCTAGAAATTTTGTATTTTACAACTCAGAAAGTGGGCATTTAATTTTATTTTCACATTATTAGTATCGCCAGATGATTTTAATAATCTTTTTTACATGAAAGTACAAGTTAAAAAGCAGAAAAACACATTTTTTGACGTTTGGTCTGATTATTGCTAAAAACTGGAAATTAGTTAATATTTTGGGTTCAAAATTTAAGTTAGAGTGTGAACTTTTTGAATCAATTACGAAAATACGAAAAAAAAAAAAACGGTAAAAAGTAGTTGTTTTTAGCTACAAAGTCTAAAGCGCCCCCTATAGGCAATTTTTGTGATTTAAGTTCATCGATTTTTTTTTTCGAAAAAGTACTCACATTAAGAATAATTTTAGTAAAAAAAGCAAAAGAATCGACCAATTTTTCCGTCATTTATAACCATTTGAAATTTTGGACCCTAAACTTCAGGCCAGGCTGCCTAGAGGTTGCGGCCTCTTTTACATAGGCAGCCTTAGCGCTCCACGTTCAGAAAAAAATTAGCTTCAATTTGATATATGAGTCATGAGTGTACGCTATGAGTGTAGAAATACTACATTCATGTGACCTGTTTAGGCCAGGCTGCCTATAGGTTTCGGGCACTTTTGTATAAGCGGACATAGTGCTTCACGTTCAAAAAGAAATCAGCTTTAATTTGACATATACGTGATGAGTGTAGATAAACTACGGTGGCATCTTAGACTATCAAAGAAGATATTTAAAATCGAAAAAATTTTGGGGAGGACAAAAAAAAAAAAAAAAAAAAAAATTTAAATATTTGTTGTGACAAATATTGAAAAATGCATCTTAGGACATGGAATAGAAACCACTTTTTTTTAAAGCGTCAAAGCTACAAGCAATGAAGCAAATTCTCGCTGCAACTTTGCAGATAAGTTTTTTGTCTTATTATTATGCATAGGAGTCGGTATCCTAAAACACATTAAAAGGAGATTTGTTACATCACCACGACTTCAAAAAGTACATTTCCTCAAAAAATGACTAAATGATTAAAATGAAATAAAATTATCTTATCACTTTCAATTAGATAATTAATCTTACTCTGTTCAAAATCTGATGTGTCTTAAGACAAATGCTTTTCCAAAAAATATATCAATTGAAATGAACTTTTTTTCAAATATTACAAATGAATTAATATTAGAACTGTTAAACCTTTTCAAAATAATTATCATAATAATAATAATAATAATAATAATAATAATAATGAAAATATAAAAAAAAAATAACTGACGATTTCTCTTGAAATTTAATTTAAACCCACGAAGTGAGTCTGCCATTAATTTTAAGTAAGCTCTGTGTTTAAGGCTTTGGTTCAATAATTCTGCAAAAAGTTAATAAAATATATCAAATAATTTTACCGAAATAGGTATATTTCCGATTAAAATATTTAAAAAAAAAAAAAACTCAGGTCAATATTTGCGATAGGTTTAGCATTTTATATGAAACTGGTTATAACAACGATATATAGCATATTTTCATAAAAGGCAAATTTTATGAAAGAAAAATTTTAAAAAAGAAGTTAAGAGAAAACTGTTTTACATTCAAAATACCTTCCTTTTAAACATACAGTTGCCTTTTTCAACATAGCTACTCTGCAATGCTTGGTGGGTTTCTTTTATTTTCTTTTTGAATCGGAGTAAGAATTAGTTTCAATTTGAGAATTATCAATTAACAAACCAATTACATTTGGAACATCTTTGGTAAAATAGTAATAATAATAATACACACTCAATAAATAAACTTGTCATCAAAGGGAATAATTCAAAAAGAAACTAATGAAGTGAAGATCTGCAATAATTAAGTTTTATCACTACAATAGTATGTCTAAAAAGCATGATTTCATTTATTACTAGTATTACCTACTTTTTTTTCTACTCTGATAATGGAATAGTCGACTACAGAGTTAAATCTTAAAACATTGTCAGTGGGGATTTAACAAAATAACTCAGTACTTATTGCTACTTAGAGAAATAAGTCAGCTAAAAAAGGAGTTCATAAAAAAGTACTTCCTTTCTCTGAATCGTCAAACAAATATTATAAAAGTAAGGTTTTTTTTCAAAATTACGGTATGTGCACCGTGTATTCTTTACTAAATAACCGTAATACGTTGATTGTAATTTTAAGTCGCAAAAGGAAAATGTCTCACGGGTAGACGAATACTTTATCTCCAATTCTATTCGTTAGAGATTAGAAACAACGAACACGAAAATCTGTTGCTTGAGAAAAACAGCACATTGAGCGTACGTTTCATTTGAATACACAGCAATGAAAGTCTTCCTTTTTGTGGTCCTATGTGCACTTTATTATGCGGTAAGTGAAGAAATTATAACCTAAATTTAAGGAAAAATAAGTTTTAATATAAACATTTCTCGAACGAAATTAAAAACTTAAGTTTTGTTGGATCCATGCATGTAGACCTTTTAAGTCGGTTTTTTCTTTGTTGCAAGATAAGAGCTCATGTCAATGCATTAACTATGTCTATTCATTACACCAACAAATTTCATTACTATATTTCATACTGCAATATTATTTGTATCGTTATTTTTTTAGTTTTATTTATAATGTATCAAACATACATTAGGGGGGAAAAGAGAATGTTGTAAAACAATTTAAGAGATTAATGTAATTTGGATATACCTAGTACAAAGTTGTTTGCTTGAAATGTGTCAGGGCAGAACTTCTGTCTTGTCCGAGATTGGAATTCAAGTCGAGGCCAACATATTCTCGTATATGTAACTTTTTACCAACTTTGTAATAGTTCTTAAATCCACAAAAAAAAAAAAAAAAAAAAAAAAAGTCGCCGGAAATTTATTTGTCACTTTTTTATTTTCTGTGCAATATATGAAGAAACCTCATGTGTAATTGGTGTGGAGAATAAATAAAAATTTTGGACTTCAGCAT
>JAXGGA010019959.1:0-19084 GCA_038373865.1 Uloborus plumipes
TCAAATAAAGCAGTAGAAAGGAGCCCGTTCTGACTAAATAATTTTTTGCAAGGGAACTTTCCCTCGATGACTCCATTTTAAACCAAACCCATTCTTGGAAACTGGCGTATGATTTGGGAAACCCAAAATTTGGGTTTTCGGGAAAGAAACGGGTTAAGGGGCGGGGGGCCCCAAGAATGTTAGTTGGGCCCAAACTTGTGGGCCGGAAAATTTTTACATGGGGCATCTGTGTTCTTGCCCCTTTTTACCCCCCAAAAACCCCTGCTTTAGGGCCCATAAATTACTTTTCCGGGGGTTGGCCATACAACCATTTTAAGAAAGGAAAAAAAAAAACCATTTTTGGGGGGATTGGGGGTTATAGGGGTTTTTGGGGCAGGGGTTTTTTTTTTTGAAGGGGGAGGGGAAAAATTTAAAAAAATTTTTTGTGAAAATTTAAAAAAATTAAAATTTAAAAATTTCCAAAATTTTTTTTTTAAATAGCTGGTCTCCACAGGGATTTTTAAAATTACTGCAAAATATTTAATGAATCTTCCAGATAAGTCTCAAGACTTTTTTCTCCCTTTTAGTTTAGTAACAATGTTTTGTTCGGTTGATTCGCAGACGCTTCTAAAGTTATCACAAAACATCTATCGAATATATCTCATTAGCCCTAAGAATGTTCTCGCTTTTTCATTAGGAAAAAATAATTTTTTGTAGTGGTGTTTCTCATACGATTCTCTTCTTACCGGAAAATATGTTTTTTATTTGTCTGATATGTTTTAAGCCAATTTCTCTCTTCACAGTTTCACTAAAAACAAAGCGAAACACTCCTGGAAAATAATGGGCAGTTATAGGCTTAACTTCTGCCAGTAACATACCTGGAAGAAATCAGGAAAGTATCCTGCTAAAGTCAAAAACCTAGCTAAAGAATTTATAACGCTTCCAAACAAAAGTCAGTCACTTTACGGCAATAAATCGGAAACTTGCAAAAAACTTTGAGATAGGTTGATGGTAGCAGTTTGGCACCTTTCTGGCTTACCAGGAAAGCTCCTGGAGCAGTTTAACAAATATGGCTACAGCTAAGGCAGAAATTTCAAGCAAATAGCTGAGCCGCTAATTTGTTTGAAATTCATCCAAAACTACAATATCGAGAGATTGCACATACCCTTACTTGGGTGATGTCAATCTGAACAATCTATAATCCAGCTGAAGACGAAACACTAAACAAACACGTTGGATATACCTTCCAACTGGTAGTTAAAAATACGTTTCACACCGGTGAGAAGTTCGCATTCATGCAACTTGTATCAATATGGGAAACTTTTTCGCAAAAGAAACTTGTTTCTCGCAGGAAATTGCTTTAAACCGGCAAAATCCCGAAACTTAAGTTTGGAATGTTTCTAAATATTTTTAAAGTGTTATTTTTAGGCTAAATCACATTTTTATGCTCCCTGCATATCATTTTAAACATTTATCTTTGTTAAAACATTCTACTTTCATGTAAATTACGGTTTAAAAAATGATTAATACCTGAAAACAAACCTTACAACTTTTCTGGCTGATATCTTGAATTTTACCATTTTGATAATTTTTTTTATTCGTATACTTTTCATAAATATAAATTTTCAATAGAATTATATTTTGACTAAAGAGTACAATCATTTTTAAGTGTATAAAATGTTTCATTGCACGCACGATTGCATTAATTTGCTTCGTACCTTTTACAGCAGCCATATTGGATTTCGCCATTTGACAAAAATGCTCAAGGTTTAGCGTCTGGCACTCAACGGATTCGGAATCAGCAGGTCAAATTCATATAGAAACCGCCAAAAAATGTCATATATGTAAAAATTTTAGGTTCGATGACATTTCAATGGACACTAGCCTAGACTATTAGCAATGTTTCGATTTCAAATGTTTAGAGCAATTTTGTAAAGTACACGAGTAGCAAAGTAGATGGGAAAAAAGCAATATTTAATTTCATTCATTTATTAAATAATTTCTGTATTTCTTCATTTACATTCTTTTACTTATTAATTCCACTTATTTACTTATTTATCCACTTATTTTCTTATCCATTCACTCATCTAATTTTTTCTCATAAGTTAATGTATTAGAGTTGATACATGTATTCGTTTATTGCTTCCTTGATAATTCACTTACTCGTTTATTTACACATTCATTTGATGAAAAATATTTTTAACAAGCAGACAGAAAATGTTTCATCACAAACATATTTTATTTTTCACTTATACTCAAATGTATTAAAACGAATTTTTCATTTTTGAAACAGTTATCTAAACCAGTGGTTCTCAACTTTTTTACAGCTACCGCTCCCTTTATAATTGAAAATTCTTTCAACGCCCCCTTTGAGAACGGGCGTAAAACTGGAAGAGGAAGGGAGGAAAAGCATGCTTCTGGACCGGTTTAACTCTATAATTTTGCCCAAACAGATTGTCAGAAAATTACTATAGAGCAGAAAAACTTATGCTTGATGTTTTTTTTCTTTATATAATGTTTTCTTTTTTAAACTGAGCTTTTTTTTTCTGAAAAGCTCAGTCAGAGTGATAATCAAGAGAGTGCCTAGAACGGGATCATTAAATGAGTGATCCATTTTTAAGGTAAATGAGAACGGTTTGAAATAAAAATGCACCGTTTTCAACATTTTTATTTGAAAACGTTCAAATAGTTTCTTAACCTGTCCGATTCCAAACATTGTGTACAGTGTTGTTCTTATTTACTTGCTACTATACAATACACATCCCCTATTTATTTCTTACGGATATAGGATTTTACTGTAGAAGGACAATAACAAAGCTGACCTTCTAATTTTCCCAGGAGCGACAAGGACTTGAAACTATGACCCATACCTGTCACCCTTAAAGATTATAAATCGAGTTTTAATTAAAAAAAACTAAAATAAGGTTAATTTCAAAGAAATTCTTTTTGAGTAATTTATTACTATTATAAGAGTTATAAGTATACCTTAGCTACAATCAGAGTAAAGATGGCGGTGAGATATTGAGGGTATTCCCCGAAATTAGTTTGGAAAACGAAGTCTTAAAAATTCAGTTTCTTCAATCTTAGGTTTCGGTTTCGTGGGTTCAAATTCCGCCCCAGGTGAAAACTGACGCGATTTTAGGCAATTTTTGACAACGTTAACTGGGGAGAAAGAGGTCTCTCTTAATGATTTTTCAAAATTGAAGTTAATTTAAGGCTAAGTTCAACAATGTTACGGAGTCAGAGCTATTTCCAGCGTTCTATGAAATTGAAGTATAAAAAGCGCTAACTTAAACTCTGAGGAATGCGATTGTTAGTTATCTTCGGTGTTGCTAGGGGGATGCTTTAACGGCACAAAGAGTCTGTAAAGTCAGGTGGATCTCATCTAGACATTTTTAGAAACTGAACTAGTAAAAATGCTTTAGGATCTGTTTGGTTACAATTGGAGAACAGGCGAGTAGTTCGAGATTATCTCCCTTCATCGAAAAATTTTCAAGTGGACTTCAATAAAACACATTTTTTGACTATTTTAGGTAGTTACGCTTTAGAAGAAAGCACCCACCTCAAAAACAATTTTTGAAATTCAAATGATATCGGCAAATTTTAGGCTGTCCTTTATGACATTAGGAGTAAGATCAGGGTTCGGGGATTAACCCAAGAAAATAAATGTTAAAGCTATCCTTTGACGATATAAAAGCAGAAGATTTCCTGCCCCCATGCCCGAAACATGTTCTTTTCAAACACATTTCAAAATATACCCACCGCCCCCTTACCGCACAAAAAATGTCCAACGCCCCCCTGCCGCCCAAAATATGTTCACCGCCCCTCAACATCTTCCCACTGCCCACCGGGGGCGGTATCGCCCCCGTTGAGAACCACTGATCTGAACTTATTTCACTTTTCCCCATTCCCCTACATGAAAAATAGTTTTTGGGGTAATTCAGATAACTATCGTCAAAAATGACATCATTTTAGAATGCATGCAGTATCTGATATAATTAGTGGCGACATCATGTCGGGGCGTTTGGGAGCAGACTTTTGTACTTTCATGACTAACTCCGATGAGTAAATGCAGCGTTTCATTTCCGGAAATGTAAGTAAATAGACTTGAGTTGCATTGCTCGAAACTTTTACATCAATTAACTTTCTTTTTGCGTGTATAGCAGCATCAGCATTTGATGTAATATGGAATCAAACGAAGGTAAATGTGATACATTCATCCACTTTTTACCTCATTTGACATTTGACACCCTGAGGTCCCCCGCACATACCGTTTGAACGGTTTATTGGTTTTGGGACCCCAGGGACATTTATTAAAAACTAAACATGTTACATCTTACAAAGCATTTTTTTTCCACAATTTTGACATATCTTAGAGCATCATACAATTACAAACTTAACATAACAAATATCTTAACAAAACATTTTTTTTTCTTTTTTTAAACATAAAATGATATTTTTTAAACAAATTTAAGATATTAAAATACATATTCATTTTAAACATTGGTAAAAGAACAATTCAGAAATCGGAATTAAAAAAAAATATTTAAAAAAAAAAAAGTTAAATTCCTTGAACTACAAATATGTTATTAGAAAGGTAAATAAAAAGAGAATACAGTTGTTTATTGGAAAAGGAGTGGAAAAAGGCATTGAGAATACTTTGGCAAGAATTTAAATTTGGGTTACATCGAACGTGAAAATTGGATGTTATAGGGCAATGGAAAACATAATGTTCAGGTGTCCCAATATCCCCACAAGTACAATTTGGGGAGTCTGATAAGGAAAAACGGGAAAAATATGCAGGAAAAGGACCATGACCAGTGAAAAACATTGTTTGGACTCTATGATTGATTCTAGGATATAATTTAATGGTAGGAAAAAAATTAAAAACACGCCGACCCGTGTCAGCGTGCATCCATCGATATTGCCAATCTTCTTTTAGAAAATTTTATAATGTGGATAATAGAGCAGATTTGGGAAAAGGTAAGCAGTCTGAATTCGAGAAAGAAGGATCTTCTGCTGCGGTGAATGCTAAATAATCTGCCTTATATTATTTGAGTGGCCCTTAACCCAATTAAGTGAAATGGAAGGATTTGACAAAAGAAGGTTTTGAATGGAAGTGGTGATAGGGTTTTTTTGTAATGGATCCAAAATAGAGAGTAGAGCAGACTATCTGAAAAAATTTGTAAATTAGTTAGGTTATTATTTGAAATTCATTTTTTATAGTATGAAGTTCCGCTTGGAAGACTGAATTTTTAATGTGGAGGCGTGAAGACCACTCAAAAGCTATTGTGTCTCCTTCAAAATGGACGAACGCAGATGCAACACCCTTAATAGTTTTAGAGCCGTCAGTATAGATTCTATTGTGAAGAAGCAAATTCGGATCACAGTGAAGTACCACATTATAGTCAGTAATTTGAATATTTGAAGTAGTAAACCACTTAGGGCTCGGTAGTTCGTAATCTTTTGAGGAAAATGAATTTCCTTCTATTGTAAAATCTATATCCTCTATAAATAGTTTCCAAAGCCATATTTTTTTCCTAATTGTAAGATCAATTGGAGGTATTCCGGAAAGAATGTGTAATGCATTATGGGAACAGGTACGATAAGCGCCTGTGACAGTGAGGAGGGCACGACGTTGCATAGTTAGTAATTTCCTAGTTAATCTCTGAGAATTCTGTATTCTGTATTCTGCCAAAAAAACACAGCAATAATTTAGCAACAAACATAACTAACAAAAATCCATGACTCCGGGGGTCTTAATGATAATTTTTAAATTTCATTTTCATTACGTTATATATTTTTTATTTAGGGCGTTCAAAAAAATATTGAATCTACCCGATTTTAAGTTGTAGATTTGACATATAGATGTCACTGCAGTAAGCGTTTCTGCACAACGAAGGCTATTTCCTGCTTTTGCTCAGCTTTTGCTCTAATTGACTGCAATAAATCACTCTAGCCCCAGCCCTCCCCCTGCGAGTAGTGTTGCCCGGAAAAATACCGTTCCTTTTCTTTAGGAGATAGCCCAAAGGGAGTTCGCAGTTATTCAACCGCTTTCAATTCACAATACAGTCTGGAATTCGCACACTTCAGGCTACCGATAAGAGTTTTAGAATTTTATAATTTGGGTTCAGAACGCTGATTTGCTTATGCATTTTCGAATTACCGCCACTATTTTCCTCACAAAAAAAAGACGCACTATAAATAGGAGACTTCAATTACAATATTTTAATATACTAAAACAAGGAAAATATTTAAATGTAATTCAGGCTTCTTTGCTGCTGTATGTTCTAATATTACAACGGATTTATAAAAAAAATATTCTGAAAAGTATATAAGCAAGAGCATAAAATTTTAAAAATATATATCCTTTTAATTCAAATACTGTATACTTTTATGCAAATTGAATATTAAAATTAGGACTATAAAATAAAAATCGGTTTCTTCTTTTAAATATTTAACGTTTATAATATGGTGTTTGCTCTTTTTTCCATAGTAAATCCCTATTCAACACTCAACTGTAAATTTTGTTTCTTACTGTTCAAATCCGGTAATTCAACAATGAACTTCGTACTTTATTTTTAAAATTCATTTATTAGATTAACATTTTTTTTTTTTTTTTTTTGAAGCATTACTGTGCACAGCAGCTGATTTTCAGGTTAGCCACGTGGCAAGAGCAGATCCAGCTTTTGCTCTAGGAAGGGGTCATTTTCGGAAAGGAAGGGGAAAGGGGTCAATTTCCCCTACATAGGTCCTAAAAAAACAAGTGATGTAAGTCCTAAAAATGTAATTTTTGCTTATATTGGGTAGTTAAGGGGGGTTCACTTCTCTGGAACTGCGCTTGCGAGTGGGAAAAAAAATGATTGGCATAATCTATGAATCTGTAATATCAGATTTTAAAAAGTCAGAAATTTTATCAGGTAAAATTTCAGTCGAAGTTTATTACTTTAAAATTATAGTTATCTTTATTTACAAAGTTTAAAATCATCGGCTTTTTTTTAATAATTATTATTAATAACCTTCCTAGCTCACTAATTTTACCGTGACTTACTACTTAAGTTTAAACTTCATGATTTCATTTCTACAGATATCAATTGGAATTAGTATAACCTATCAGATTTCTATTGATGTCAATTAAAGCTGTAAGTGATATCCATTGGCATCAGTATCCTACTGACCAGATTTCTATTGATATCTATAAAGCTTCTATTGATATCCATTGAAATGCTTTCCTACTGACCAAATTTCGATTGATGTCTATAGGGCTTCTATTGATATCCATTGGGATGCTTTCCTACTGACCAAATTTCTATTGATGTCTATAGGGCTTCTATGGATATCCATTGATGATATTATCAATAGGCTACAGCAGTGGTTCTCAACCTTTTCGCAGCTAACGCCCCCTTTAGGAGTGAAAAATTTTTCAACGCCCCCCTTTATGTTGAAGGTAGAGGGGTGCGAAAAGAGGTTTAAAATTTAAAATAAATTCCTCCTAGAATTTTACAAAACGGTTAAAAAAGATATATTTTTCCTCGGTGGACATTATTAGGATTGAAATGACGAATGTAGAAATAAAAAACAAATCTAATCTTTAAAACAATTTTATTTTCAAACGAATAATAAAAAAATAATATGAAATAAAATAAATAAAAATAAACAATAAAAAAATCATTCAAAATATGAAGGAAACAAGAAGATGAAATAAAAAAAAAGGCAAAGCATTTTTTTTCATTCAAAATACGAAAGGAACATTCTTAAATATAAGTGAGATATTTACTTGGTGGTTCAAAGCCAGTTTCCTCACGGTCGGCTCAATATTTTTTGCAAGGTGAAGGCACAAGTCCCCTCTTGGGACAATTTGAAGTCGATTTCTCCTTTTTTTTTTTTTTTTTGTAACTAGGTCGGTGACAACATTAAATAGTCGTTCGACGAGGTAGGAAGAGGGGAAAGCAATTTAAAAAATTTGTCGATAGCTCACAGTCTAAGACAAAATCTAACTAATTTTTCCTTGCAGCCAAAATCCTGTAATATTGTTAACATTCTGGAAACCAGCTACCAAAGTTTCATTGCTTGAAAGATCAAACAATACTTCTTGATACTGAACAACTGATGTCTGCTGGCTCAATATTTTCAAAAGGGTTAATGACCCATCGTTAATGAACGTTCAGAGACAATATATCTCAAAACGCTCAGAGAAGTCTGTGCAAAGACTGAAGATGTCGGCAATAAACGTGAGCATCACCGAAGGAGATTTCACAAAAAATACAGGGTGGTTATAAATTAACGTGAGGTGCTTGGAGCCCTCTAGTACTGGGCGAAATATGCTCAAAATTCATGGGCGCACATATTAGACTATGGAATTTTGATTTCTGAAATAAAAAAATAGTTAAAAAAATCGTCACCAGGGGGAAATTTGGCGCTGCAACAGTGTATTATTCTGAACATCGCAAATTAAATTTGAAAAAATGCTCTACAAAGCAATTTCGCAAAGAAAAAATAATAGTTGTTAGCAAATGAGGTTAAATATGATCGCCGTTGAATTTCCGGTATGGTCCCCAAGGTCGCCCGATCTCAATCCATGTGATTTTTGGTTATGGGGATAGCTGAAAAGTTGTGTATAATAACATGTTTCTGAAAAAGCAAGTTTGAAAGATATTGTAACTTTAAAAGTCAGAGCGAAATCAATTCTGATATGTTACGATTGCCTTGGAAATTGTTGTGCATCGAATCCAGCTCTTGCATATTGAACTACATTTGTGATAAAAAAGCCACTTTTGCAAATAAAATGGATGCATATTTTGTCAGTAGCATTTTATTCTTCGACAATCAGAGTAATACACTTTTGCAGCGCCTAAATTTCCCTTGGTGGCCGTTTTTTAAACTATGTTTTTTTTTATTTTAGAAATCGAAATCCCATGGTATTATATGTGTGCCCATGAAATTTGGCAATGTTTCCACTAGTATTTCACGTGCTAGAGGGCTCCAAATACCTCATGTTAATTTATAACCACCCTGTAAACCATGAAAGTAGATGAATGAAATGAGAAAAAGACTAAGTGAAAATACTGAGGTCAAACCAAACAGTCAAACTGGGCGGGCATTCTAAGCATTGCAAATACTGCTGCCAGGAAAAAATTTTGGAAAATAACCAAACCAAGGAAAATAGCCAACTTGCACGAATACCAGCGCCCATCGAGATACTTTTGATATCTTTAGAGGAGTCTTACTTTCCTATAGGTATTAAGCTGAATTATGAGAACGTAGTGAAAGAAAATTACGAAAGTACAAAAACAAAGAATAAAATTGATGATTTTTAACGTTCTGCCTAAAACGTTACTTATGGGAGACACTCAAATGCAATTGTGAATCTTTTCCTTGGTATTTTGAATCCCTAATTAAATTTTGCCAATAAACATTGAAATCTGGTATTCAAAACCGGGAATTGTTCAGTTTGGAAACCAGTTTCGTTTAGGAAAAATCAAAGAAAGCGACTAAAACTTGATAACTAAAATTGACCATTTTCACCTGCAGATATAGGACGGTATTTTTTACATGTAAGATAACTAAGTAAAATACAGATTAGTTACTAAAAAACAATATAAAACTATTCGAAATAACACTGCAATAGTAAAAGGAATCAATCAACAATGCGGCTAAAAAATAACCTAGCGATGGTGTAGCTAATGCTTTTCAGTTTTATCCAGCTATGTGTGATCAATATTAGCCAAATTGGCTAATATTAGCGAAACCATGTAGCCCTGATTGCAACTGCGATTAATTGTAACTATTCTTCATTAGAAACATTCTCTCTCAAGGTTGTCGGATGTAAAAGATCACTAAAAAGCCAAATAGCTACAAGAAAAGAGAGAAGAGTAAAAAAAAAAATAAACCAAAAAAACTAAAATATTTTTAAAGCGAAGCAGGCTCCTCCGAAAGACGTAAGGAAATAAGCTCAGAGATTCCAGAGCGCATAAGCTTAGTTTTTAGCATTCAAGTTGGATTCATGATTTAATACAAGATTTAATGTTGGTTTTTAAAATTAAAATTAAATTCTAATACATTTATCGTCCTCCAACCCCCAAATTTTCCCACCGCTCCCCTATCGCCCAAAAAAAACTCAACGCCCCCCTACTACCCAAAACACGTTCACCGCCCCTGATCATCTTCCCACCGCCCACAGGGGGGCGGTACCGACCCCGTTGAGAACCACTGGGCTACAGATATCAATAGCTTCTATCGATACCAATAGAGACATTTATAGAAATCAATTCATATCAATTGAACTTTACCGATATCAATAGATTTTTCTATTGATCTCTATGGGTCATTTTTAGTAGGGTGCCGCACCCTGTAAATTAAAATAAATATATATTTACAATATCAATCACACTGGAATCAACAAACATTACACGCAAAATAAGTCCCATCATTAGTTTATATCCTTGTGACTACATTGGTGAAAACATCTTATGTACCTAACTTAGAAATTTTTTGATACGAAATAAATAAATGAAGCTTGAGGTATCCGGGGCTCAGCCCCTCATCCTCCAGTGTGCTATTAAGGCTGATTCGCACTAGCCCCGGACGGACGAAAAACGGCCCGGACACGGAGTGACGTCATCCGGGCCGGGGAAAATGGTTGTCAATTCACACTGCAGAAAATCTGTCACGGGCAGAAAGTTTGTAACCAATCAAATAGCTTACTGTCGGCCTGTCGGTACTGTATTTAGACATCAACTTCTTGAGCAGACAGCGTTATCAATTTGTGGTTAACATGAACTAATATTTTTATGATATTCGTATTAATGCAAAAAAAAAAAAAAACTGCAGCTTGATGGGGTTTTACACATGGCAATACTTCTACATTTTCGAAGATATATTAAACGATTTAAATTTCAGGATTAATAAGAGCAAGAAAATAGAAAGAGCATATGACGCAGAAAAAAATGTAGTAAAAATTTCGTCAAATTATTTCCGTAAATGATTCAAATCCGATGGTACGATGATCTCCAAAGTGAAATTAAAGAATAAGAGTGCTTTTTTTTTTTTTTTTTTTTTTTTTTTTTTTTTTTTTTTTACAGAGAGTGCTTTCAAAAATAAATAGTCAAGCTTTGCTCATGAAGATTTTTGTTACAGTAGTTTCACTTGACTCACTTTAAAATGTTTTTGAGTTTATAGCAAAATTAATTTCTGATAAAATATAAATTTTATGTATCACTGAAAACTACTCTAGATAGCAAGATTTAACAATAATAAATTTTCTTCCAAGCAAAATATTTTGATTTTACGAACAATTGACTTATATTGTATAGTTTTGACCTAATTGTATGCAGTTTAGTCTTGATAACTTGAACATTCATTTATTGCAATTTTTTTTGGGTCACAAACACTTGAGAAGGCTGCGGGAACTTCCTATAACTCAAAGCTTTTAGATGGCTCTTTAGGGCTTCGAGCTATTGAGACTCGACTGTTAAAAGCAGCTTTATTGCAAATGATAAAATCTATGCCGTTGCAGTACAAACTGCACAAAATAATCGATATACGTTCATGCTAAAAAAATCTTTTTTATTGCAGAAATTTCTGCTCAGTGCTTTCAACAATTAACAATGAATGAAAATGCTTCATATGTTTAGGTTAATAGATGTAATTAGGGAAATAGTGAGAAAAACAAACATTGTAGGCTTAGCACTGACCCCGAAACCAAAACCCTAAAAAGTGCTTTTGTACAAAAGTAAGTCAGGAAAATATGTTTCTCCAGTTGATTGTGCTCAGAGTTATCTATAAAAGTTAAAAAATAGAATGAGAGTTATAGATAAAACATAACTTTATTTTTTTATATAAGTACAAAAGATATTGATGTATTTGTCATACTGCTTGACAAGCTTCGCAGAGCAATCCACGAAAAACTCAACTATTCGCATGCGGAAGAAATATTTCACAGCTTGTTTGACATCAGCATTGCATTGACCTCTCTCTCTCAATTTGTTTGACTGCAACACTCGTCTTCCGCCGAGATTCTTCTTCAAAGCTAGAAATAGATTGAAGTCACTCGATGGACTCTGGGGGCAGAGCCTCCACGACTCTGGGGGCCCCGAAAAGAATTCACGCCAGTAGAATTTTATCTTCAACTCATCACTCATATGTAGACAATATACAACAGATCAAGTTTTCCCCCTAGAGTTAAAAAGAGTTTCAGATAACACCAGAGCTTGATTACCGCAGGGGCACGCGGGGCACAAGCCCCTCCTCTAAGATTTCAGGGGGGCCCAAAATCATCTTACTTCCTCCAACGCCTCCTAAATACTAAATTCCTACTGCATATTTTACTATTAAAAAATGCTTACTGTGTATGTTGACGGATATTTTTCTCTTAATAATTTGACAGCATTATTATTACCTTTTTTTTTAAGTTCGATCTCTGAACAAAACTTTTATTTCATTCTGGTATTGTAAGAATATTTTTTCCCGTAACACGTAACTGATATGAGAAAGGGGTATGGGTCCTGGAACAGAAATGTGCCCCATGTCCAGTGTCAGAATGATCGGGCTCTGGATAACACATTCCGTACCCTCTTATAAGAGACTTTTAATTTGTTATTCATGTACTGAAATTTAAATTGAAAATAAAAGCAACTTTCTTAAGAAATATTTCTTTTTTTTTTTTTTTTTTGACATTTACTGTCAGGGATCGAATCTAGAGAGAGAAGGGATTTAGGGAACTATCCTCCTTCGAAACTCAGATACTTTCCTTTTTTGACAATAAAAAAGAGCTAAAACTAGATTTATCACCTCTGACCTTCCCATTTTTTTCCTTAAGTATACCATTGCCTACTTGAGGCAATGGTATCCTCATCTAATTCCTTTTTCCATTATACTATTAAAAGTATTAAGTATATTTTTAACTATGTCCATTTTAAATATTAGTTCACAAGTTGTCGGACATAATTCATTTTTTTCGCTAATACATTCCTGCCACCAAAAAAAACCAGAGAATCTTGTGAGACGGGAAAAAGTTGCACTATCAAATCTGCCTTTTTTTTTGCCGATATCCTCTCATAATTTGACAACATGCAGATGTAATATGCGCTCACTCATTACGACATAAAAAGGAAATTCAGTGAAAGAATTTAGTTGTTATCAAATTTCTTAACAAACAACTTCAACAAATTTTATCATACATACATAAAATCATTACATGCAGTCACGTCATCTCACAATTTTCCAGAGCGGGAGGGGGGACAATGAGTTTTTTCTTGATTTCATCTTACAGAAAAACATTATGGAAACAAAAAATGTTCTTAAAATCAGGGGGGGAGGGGCAATTGGCTCTGGCAGCAGAATTTTTTTCAGCAGTTTTTGCCACTGTGAAATACTTAAAAACAAGATGCTAAACTAAAAACTACACGTACATTAGGGTGGGTCGAAAAATAAAAAGTTTTTCAGATCAACTTCTAATAGTTGCCAAAAGTTGTCTTTGGTGATAGTTAGCTTTTGTGCAAAATTTGAGAAAAGTCTGTTAATATCTTCAGGGGGCGCTGCGATCGCAAAGTTTTACCATAGCTTTTATAGGGATTTTATGGTTAAAATATGAAAAACAATGTCGTTAGCTAGTCTCTTTGCGTTTCTTTTACTCAAAAGATATTTTCATGCATTAAAAGCATATGAAATGACTCACAAACATTATTTTTTTGATATATTTATATTTAAAAAAAATCACCTTTTTTCACGTTTTTGTTTCTTTTTAAATGCTTGAAATATAAATATATCATATCAAATAATTTTTTGTGAGTTATTTCATATGCTTTGAATGCATGAATATATCTTATGAGTAAAAAAAATGCAATGAGATTAGCTAACGGCATTGTTTTTCATATTTTAAGCATAAAATCCAGATAAAAGCTATGATAAAACTTTGCGATCGCAGCGCCCCCTGAAGATATTAACTGATTTTTCTCAAATTTTGCACAAAAGCTAACTATCACCAAAGACAACTTTTGGCAACTATTAGAAGTTGATCTGAAAAACTTTTTATTTTTCGCCCACCCTAACGTACATGGTACCTTGCATTACCTCTCGGAAAACATGGTAAAACACTTTGCTCGCAAAAATTCGAGATTTTTTTCTTTAAAAATTTTAGGGTTTTCTCTCAATTAAGAAAGACTGCAGCCTTTCTCATAAAATGAAACTAATCTTGCTATTTTGACTACCAGGATTCTGTTTGTTACATTTTATACATTTTGTCACCAACCATTTGAAGTTCATTGTAGAACTCAAGTCAGGAACTCTCCAACCTTGCTTCTTGTTAATCACAAGTAGTGAAAAACAAAGATAATAAGAAACATTCAATGTTCACAAAGCTATAAAAGAGCAAGAACTTTTATCCTTAGAATTTTAACACATTTAAATTCAAAATATGCCGGGATAGGAAACTTACTACATCGAATGTAAATAAATGTACAGCAGCTTACCTGAATGCATATTTATACCACCATTGTCTTCTTTTAAGGGAGTCCTGAAAGCTAATCTAATCTAAAGCTAGAAGAAACTCTAGTCAATTGAAAAGAGTAGCCATCGGGAACTGTTCCCTTTTTTTTCATTTTTCCACCATCTTCCTTCTAAAATATACATATATATTCTGTATTATATAAATTCAGATGTAGAGAAGCTTGAAGAGTTAAACCCTCCTGCACGTGTTGACTATATTTAATTGCTGTCAGGTTCCATGTGATACAAAAAATAGCTCAGTAATTAAGAAAAATATCTTTTTTGAAAAATGACCACCGACTTATATAGAACAAGAGCGAAATTCTGTAAAATAAAAATGCTAACAAAATAACTGGCAAAACATGAACAAGTTTTACATTCGTTTCATATTTTATTGTGCTTGTCGTTTGAACATTCGATAAAACTAGATCAAACTTATACTTCATATTCTATAGGTTTGAATTTTCACTGAAAATAATTAATATCACAACATGATTAGGAAACAACTTTTGCACTACCTACCTTAAAAACGAGATAAACATTGGCCTCCATTACTTGCCGAAGCGATCTTTACCTGCTAGACTGTGATTGGCCAAATGAAAGCATCCGTTTCACCCGGGCCCATGCATTATTCAACTAGTTGAATAGTGCCCGGTACCGTTTCCTCCGGACCATCTCCATGGCAACGAGGAGACGCCACCGTTTTTCCGGGGCGTTTTTAGTCCGTCCGGGGTAGTGTGAATCAGCCTTTATTAAAGGTTTCCCCGGATGGGGACATGGCTATTGTTCATCGCAGGATTGATTGCGTGGATGCACGAGGGTATTTGACTTCCTCTTACGAGAGTACCAGACTAATAATGGCCTAGGCACTAAAAATTTTAAATTTAGTAAAAAAGTTAAAGTATCAATTTCCTCCCAAAAAGAAAGTTGTACATTTTTTTTTTTTTTTGTTTTAATGCATGTACAAATAAATAGTTTTAAATTTTCCCTTGGTTCTTTTTTTTTCTAATTCAAAATAATAATAAAATAAAACTACTAAAATAGGATTAATAAAATGAATAAATAAATAAATAAAATAAAATAAAATAAAGAAGCAAAAGGCTCCCAGCCAGAATGCATAAGAGATAAATCGAGTTGTGAAGTGGGGAGAGTGGACCCACAGCGGATCCACAGACCCCACCTCGACATTAATACTAGGCTAGCAGAGCACGAGGGCAGCGAGAATTTGCTGGGACATTAAGGGTGCTGGAATAACTCATCGCTTTCCATGAAAGCTTGAAAAATAGCTCAGAGTTTATTGATGGGATCCGTTTGTTTTTTTAAATCAGGCAAAACCTGTTTGAATATTTTAAGGATGGCAGGGAGGTTAAGAACTTTGAAGATGTCTAAAATCTCCTTTATGGAGTCCCACGTACCAGCCACTTGAGAAAAAGTGTCGATTTGTGAGTTACGACGAGACTGCGCTGGGGCTGGAGCATTTCTTTCGTCGCGGGCGGAAGAAGCTTGGCCTAAACGGCTAGAAGCTCCTTGATTGACTGAACCTCGAACCTTCTGGGCGAATGAGAGTGTAGGAGCATTAGGATCGGTTGCAGCGACATCGCTCATACTCTCAGCCTGTTTTTGACCAGGAAGGTAGGGAAAATGGGATGAATTTGAGTTGAATGTCCTGAAATTGGGGGTGGATTTGGTTGACTTCTTAATAAAGTTTTTATACTTTGGGCAACCTTTATATGAAGCAGGATGGAGGCCCTGACAGTTAGCACACATAGGCTTCTCCATCTTTTCATTCTTATGCACACAATTGCTGGAGAGGTGTTCGCCCCCGCACCAAACACACCTCGGGGTCATAAAGCAGTTCTCAGAACTGTGATTGAATTTCTGGCATCTGTGGCACTGAGAAGGCCCCTTCCTAGGTTTATAGGCCTCCACTGTAACATAGATATACATATGGTTGGTTATGTCAAAAACTTTTTCGTATGATTAAGGTGTACTTGGAAAATCGGTAGAGGGGTAGAACCCTTTCGAACAAATTGGGCAACCTTTTTGACCCCGTAACCAAGCTCTTCAAGAGCCCACTTTAAATCATCCTTATCCGTTGTCAATGGCAACCCCTTGACAACAATTTTGATTGGTCTGTTATATTTGGCGAGCTGTAGAGTAGGGTGGGGCGAAAAATAAAAAGTTTTTCAGATCAACTTCTAATAGTTGCCAAAAGTTGTCTTTGGTAATAGTTAGCTTTTGTGCAAAATTTGAGAAAAGTTGGTTAATATCTTCAGAGGGCGCTGCGATCGCAAAGTTTTACCATAGCTTTTATAGGGATTTTATGGTTAAAATATGAAAAACAATGTCGTCAGCTAGTCTCTTTGCGTTTCTTTTACTCAAAAGATGTTTTCATGCATTAAAAGCATATGAAATGACTCACAAACATTATTTTTTTGATATATTTATATTTTAAAAAAATCACCTTTTTTCACGTTTTTGTTTCTTTTTAAATGCTTGAAATATAAATATATCATATCAAATAATTTTTGTGAGTTATTTCATATGCTTTGAATGCATGAATATATCTTATGAGTAACAAAAATGCATTGAGATTAGCTAACGGCATTGTTTTTCATATTTTAACTATAAAATCCCGATAAAAGCTATGATAAAACTTTGCGATCGCAGCGCCCCCTGAAGATATTAACTGATTTTTCTCAAATTTTGCACAAAAGCTAACTATCACCAAAGACAACTTTTGGCAACTATTAGAAGTTGATCTGAAAAACTTTTTATTTTTCGCCCCACCCTACTGTAGAGGTATAAAATTAGGGTTTTTACCCTCGTCATCCAGCGGAAATTTCATCAGCATGACCTCCGCTAATGTGTTCATTTTCTTCACCCATGTGTCCCAGGTGGGGCCGTCGACGACCAGTCTTTTTTCATTCATCAGAGCACCTAGTCGAAGGAGATAATGATAGGCCTCATCAGACAATCCCTTGAGTTGGCCAATCAGTAAATCGGCATATTTCGGTGTTCTTCAGATGTACTCCGACTGAAGGAGCGACAGTATTTTCATAAGTTAGCAACTTTACTCCAGTGGAAGGAGGTGCTGTGTCTTGAGGCAACGCACTCAGTGGGGCTGTTCCGGAATCCTGCATCAGCAAATCCACTCAGCCAATGTCTCAACAATCGCCAAAAAATTCAAAATGGCTCCTTTTGAGTTAAGAAATGGTACATTTTCCAAATTTAATAACAAAGCAAAAGTTAGGCTTCGCTATTCTGATCTTAATAGAAAATGCGACTCTTTCATATTCAAATATATAACGAAAAAGTATCAGAAAGCAATAAAATTATCAGAAATAATTCAAAAATCTTCACCTTGAAGCATAATGCAACGACATCCGAGCAGAATTTTGTTGAATTAATTTTTTGACAATAAACATTTTCTGTTCTCTAACTGTTGTCAAAATCAATTATCTTTTTATCCCGTTAGCGATTATTGGCACAGATGAATCTAAAAACCCTAAGAAAGCAATACATTTCATACTTACTCCAGAGAAGCCTTGGTTCGCATTTTCATTATGATCACTATTAATATTGTTGTTGCCAGGCAACACATTTTTGCAACAATGGACTGAAACGTTAATCATTTAATGGGAAACTATATGAAATTTACTATTTTCCGTAATAACTTTTTTAAACTAAGCTTTTTAGAAATAAATTATAGCTTATCCTGCTCCCTGTTACTGTAGCTATCTACGGTGAAAAAATGGTTAAAATCGGTCCAGTAGCTTGGAAGATTACCCCGGACATACATACAAAAAGTAGTCATTTATGTATACAGATATACCATTTTATAACAACGAAATGTTTTCCAGTTTCGACAATTTTGTAATCGAGAAAATTCATTGTAAAACTTTTATTGCAAAAATTATTGTAGATCACTTAAAAGCGCTAGAAATACAGTTCCGGACATATTTTAAATTAAATATTGATTTCCAAAAAATAGTTTGGATTCAGAAGCCGTTTTGTATTGGCTTAAGTGAGATTGATCACCTGCCACTTAAAGCTCAAGAGGAATTTGCTGAGCTTTCGAGTGACTCAAACTTAAAACTACAATTTCAAAAAAAAAAGCCCTTGACTGAATTCTGGATCGGAACTAGAACTGAATTTCCCACAATCACTGATATGGCGTTAAATGTACTTCTGCCATTCAACACCACATATTTATGTGAAGTTACTTTCTCAGCTTTAACACATATTAAATCCCAATATCGTTCAGCGTTAAAAAATGTTGAAGAGGTCTGACGTCTAGCAGTTTCAAACATTCCACCAAGATTTGATTTGTTTTGCAATAAAAAACAGGCACATTCATTTCATTAAATTTTTTACTTATACTTTAATTTAATACTTACCACACAACGACTTGAATATATTCGAGAGAATTAAGACGGTCAGAATCCACTTTTATTTTTGAAACCATATTAAATACAATTTTATAATTTTTTGTGCAATTTTTAATTTTAGATTTTTGTATGTTTCAAAACGAATTCTTAACTTATATATTTTCATATGTATATTGTTACCTAATAAATAAATCATCAAAAAATATTAATTTACTAGCTGCCAGGGCAGC
>JAXGGA010019960.1:0-19078 GCA_038373865.1 Uloborus plumipes
TCTTTCACAGCAGAAATGAAAATGACTAAAGAATCTGACACGAATATGATAGAAATCTGACAAACGAGAGGCAATCTCCATTGTATATGCAATACTGTCTAGATTGACATTACGTGTAGTACGCAAACATCTATGATCAGTCCAACGAAAATGGTACAAATCATGTCCGAGACTTTAGATTTTTAAAATCAATTTTAATAACTACCACCCATTAAGTGTATTTTATTATTGGTTCTCCATTTAATTTTGTGCCATCAAGTATCAGTTGATTAGTATAATCCATTTAGAAAGGAACACAAAAAAAAAAATCTTTGTCAGAAGAAGGTAGAAAATGACGTGTCCCAGCTTCAAATTAACTAGAATTTAAAATGTGAGTTTACAAATTAAACTAAAATGTAACACACAAAATTAAATAACACTAGCAGTGGTGGCACAAAAAGTATGCTTCTGTTAAACACTTCTTTTTTTTTTTTTTCAATTTTGGGATGCGATTTTCAATAAATTTCTTCTAAATTGCAGTACGATTATATGTAAAAATGAGAAAACACGTTTTGGTAACATTTTTGACGGTAAATTTGAATAATGTATAAATCTATCTTGCAGAACAATTTGGGCAAATAATGGTTGCGTTGGCAGGAACAACACTAAGTCTTCTGCTTTGGGGTGTAGAAGTTTACCAATACATAATACACATAGCATACATAATACATATTGCCATTCTAATGATTTGAATGTGAAATTAAATTTTATTTTCACAGATTTAAAACATAATAAAAGTACGTTGTAAAAAGTTTGGTCCAATCCCACATTTGAAAATAGGCTTGTGGTGGAATTAATGGATTTAAGAAATATGTTCCTTCACTTTTAAAACTTTCCAGTAAAATTTATGATTGAATCGGCGAGTCTGCTAATGTTTTAAACTTACCTTTAGATATGAATTTAAAAGCAGAAACTAGAATGATCAATCACAAGTTTTCAGTCATTTTTGGGCCCCCTGGAAATTTTTAGGGGAAGCTCAAGCTTCCCGTGCCTTTTGGATAATCAGGCCCTGCGTATGCGACTGTTCCCATACTTAAAATGCTCTGTTCAAATTTTGAGAGCAGTTGCCTTCCCATGTCGGGCATTACCGCTCAATCGATTGTGCAGTTAAATAAAGGACAATAAAATAAAAAAAAAAATTACAAAAATTTGGTTACTTTTTAAAATTTTTTGTTGAAGTGACAACTCGTCTAAAGAAAATCTTTTTTTATTCTGTAAATTTGACTTACTATTCATGTTTTCTCTAAAGTTAGCGCCATTACTCTGCTTTTCCCTACAGTCTAAATGCGATTTTCCCTTTTGAAAATCAAAGTAATTCACGTTGTATTTGCTGCCATTTTTTTTTCGTATCATAATCTGATAAAGGGCGGCAGAAATGAAAAAAATACGCTTGTATTTTTATTATGACTATTGAGACTTCATGATTGTTTGATTGGCAACGATAAATAATGGAAAACAAACAGACAATTATCGAGGGATAATAAATTGTTGCTTATAGAACGCATTTGCTTTTGGCGACCGAACACCTGCGTGCATGTATTACGCGCATATCCTTATAAGCGAGTTAATAAGGGCATTTATAAGCATGAATAAAGCAATGTTAAAACTTTATTTGATATTGTGCTGTCTCTCTGTGCACACACTTTATCGAATATAATTAAACCACACCATGAAATATGGACAAAAAATTAAGAGGAAAAACATAATTGTGTCTATTTTCTTCTATTACAGTAATTGTGAGGCTTATTTTTGAGTGAGATTTATTGAAGCGTCGTTTTGAGTCGACATTAACCGGAGTCGAAACGATCTCGGCAGTGAATGAAGGAATGAATGGACGGTTTATTAAAAATGGCGCCGATTATTTAAGCAAAACGAATCAGGAAATGAATATGAAAGAGGCGGAAAAAGAGGAGAAATTTGTAATGCAAATGATGTCTTTGAAATGTTTTAATTATAATTAATGTGCCATGTAAGAAAATACTTGTTCAGATATGTTTTTTTGTTTTTCAGTTTTTTGTTATGTTTATTCCACGATGGTCTGGGTAATTTCTCTTGTGATAATCACTTTTATTAAAAATTTTTAGCTTTCGAATTTATTGTTAGTTCCATAAGAATATAATTTTAGATCTTCTCCTCTTTCAGCAATTCACATTTTACTTCAATGCATGTTGATGCAGTGACGAATTTAATTTTTCATTTGGTTTAAGAATTAATGAATAGTTTATAAATTTTTCACACACAAAATCAAACAGAAAAAAAAAATGGATAGAAAATAAAGTTCAGCAGGTACGTCATCACTACTGCACTATCTTTGAGAAATAGGGCATGCTAAAATTCCCATAGTTCCTTGCGCGCTGGGTATTAAGCACTTCCGGTTATTCCACTGCTGGCTTCTACCGTTGTTTTGCCTGAGTAATAGAATATATAAACCCTAAAATGCCATGGAATTGTTGCGTCCCTCAATATTCTGCAACTTCCAAAGCTTGTAAGGAATTATGTTTCCATTCATTTCCAACGGATTCAAGTGATAAAAAAAAAAAAGATAATATCTATTCGTTTTTCAAAACCCCTAGCAAGTACGCGAAAGTTTGCCGCAGTTATTTTAAAGAAAGTGACTTCTTGACCAAGAAAACCGGTAAGTGTATGTCATTTCTGTTTTATGCAATTCAGATGGTGAATTTGTTTTGGTGATATTGATAAAATTAGATACATAGTATTATGTAAATAAAATATAAGAAATGGTCAGACTCAGTTTTTGAATGTTGTTCTTATAATTCCTTGCGTTGCATTATACTATTGTTATTAAAATCTAACTTAAATTTTTGGCTGACTATTTTAAAATGAACATAATATTGTATAATTGTGATTTGAATTCTACTCAGCTTCTGGTTCAGGATCGGGTCAATTTCGAAAAGCGAGGGGTCAAAGTGCAATTTTTATATGAAAACGGGATATTTAGCAATTTTTTTTTGAAATATAAGTCCCAAAAAGACATTGTTGACTATATTTGGTAGTTCAAGGGAGGGGTCATGACCCACATACCCCTCCCCCCTCTGGATCCGCACCTGTTAAAACGAAACTAAAAAACCAAAGCAAAATAAAAAATCATGATCTCAAAAAAATTGAAAAGAAAAATTGCAAAGGATGTATGAACTGAGATGTTTGTGAATAAAATACTTTTGTGCACAAATCTAAAGTATAAATACAACGTTAAAAAAACACAACTACGCAGGGAAACTGCAGACACGTGTTTCGGCGTTGCAAGGAACGCCTTTATCAAAACAAAAAAATTGTGAGCTTATGGATGCACAAGCTCACAATTTTTTTGCATTGATAAAGGCGTTCCTTGTAACGCCGAAACACGTGTCTGCAGTTTCCCTGTGTATTTGTGCTTTTTTAACGTTGTATTTATACTTTATAAGATGTTTGTGTGAGGAGTTAGGAGGGATTCATCTGTTAAGAGTTAAGCTTTTAAAGTATTCATTTAAATATGAGCTTGTCATACAATCCTCTTTAACATTCTGTTTACATTCAGTAAGTCAAAACAGTGTTAAAAAATAAAATATGTAAATTAATAGGACTAGGATTTGAGGGGTGGGAGTCTGCTTTTTAGTCCTTGGCGATGATTTAAAAGTCAAGATGTAGGTGTCAAGATGATTTTATTAATGGATTTTTTTAATGGTTCTTTAAAAAAAATAATAAAGTAATAAAAATCATTTTTTGAAAAAAATAATTCAATGTTCTATGTTATTTTTATTCTTCATTTCCACAGTTAACATAATTCTATAATATTTTCAAAATTATTTTATGATTTGATTTCTTCTATAATTTTTTTCTACTTATGGGTTAGTACAATCGAAACTTCGCAACAGGCTTTTAAACGACAAAGCAGCCAAACTTGTTTTCATTTACAAATCACTGAATTTAGCTCCTGAATAGAGAAATAGTTCTAAAATTTTCAGGAAAAATAAAATTATTGTGATTATCCCGTAGTCTAGTTCATATCTCTCTAACAATTCTGTAGTTGAAGGAGTAAAATATCCAAATTAACATGAAGCATTCTTTATGTGATTTTGATAATTAAAACAAGGAAAAATCCGTAAATGTAATTAAATAATTTTCTATTAATTTATTAATTACTCTTATTTACATTTCTAGTTTTATGTATTTTTCAATTTATACTTAAAAGAAGAATCGGATTTAGACATGTAACTTGAACAATTTAATTTGTTAGTATCAAACATACTTTATTAATCTTAAACTAAAAAAAACTATTTAAATAAAACAAACCTGATTTAAAGAAAAAAATCCGATTTTTTTATTTTAAAAAAAATCGTGTGATTTCTATCAACCCTGTTCCAATGCGATGAGATAGCGTATGAAATTTTTAGAAGTTAATTTCCAACTCTGTGTACAGCAAAAAAGAAAAAAATTAAAAGTAGGAAATGTTTTAACAATATTTTGAAAGATCTTTATTCAAAAAACTATATTCCTTGAATACCTGGTTAGTAGTTCCGCTTTATTACCACTTGCTTTAGCTCCGAAAACTTTTAATTTGACTTTTAACGAGGAAACAGTCTCCTTTTCGTCAACCATACCTTTTTTTAAGCTTTAAAATGTATAACGCTTGAGAAAGAGCAATTCCTATAATTTATTAGTGCATCGCGTAATGAAAAAGCACTAGGCTCGAACTACCGGAAGGACACAATCCCAGTTGTACGTGCCGCGCTCCCTGGCGGCAAAGTTTGTCCCAAGCATGCCCTATAGACCGAGAACATTGACGAATTTTCAATGATGTCACGGATTTTAGAAACATGTGTTTCGGCATTACAAGGAACGCCTTATGCAATGAAAATAAAAAAAATACGTGTGGCACTCGGGGACTGCCGCGGAAAAGCTATTGCATAGCATTTTTTTTTAAATCAACTTATGCAATTATAAGTTTTTTTTTTTTACTTTGATACAAATTCAAGTTACACTTTTTGAGCGTGGTGCCCGAAAACGCAGGCCATCCATATATATCTGGGTTACTGCTCTAAGGTGGGTACATGATATTTTATCTGTGATGTTCTTAAAAAACATCGTTTTCCGTTTTGAAAAAGTGAAAACAAAAGACAAAAGCATTATTATTTGACTTGAGAAAAGCATCGAAGAATCACGTGAGAAAAATAATATCAAATTCGCTATCCACCAAATGTTTAGATGAATAAACGGAGGAAAGCCTTCGAAAATAAGGGATTTAGATTTCTATTACAGGTTTCAAATTCACAGAAATTACGGGGTTTTAACTTAATTTCTCCCGAACTAATTGATATTTCGAAAAATCCTTTCTTAATGGATACTTTCGTAATCATATGGACATGCCTGCCAAATTTTAAGTCTGAGGCTTCAGCGATATTGGCTGTGCGTTGATGTATTTTTTTTCCTCAGGACATTGATTTGTTAAAAATTTCAAAAAGACCATGGAAATGAATTTCATTGTGTAATCCAGAGAAGCTTTACATTCAAATTGTCATTATTATGATTACTGTGATCACGTCGGAGTGGTTGGTGTTAGTTTTTTTTCGTTTCGGAATTTCTTGATTCAGTCGCCTCAAAGCCCTCGATAAAAGCTATGCAATAGCTTAATAAAGCTCCTGGATGAAAAGACAAATTCTTTCTTTTCTTTACCTGTGGTTTGACGCTTCCGGCTCTTTAACACGGTTTATCTGCTAAATGGCGGTTCATGTTCCGCCTTAATTATCTCTGTCTCCCGCAAAGATATCAGCAATACTAACAGGGTTGCCATTTAAGGTTGTGCCTAAAAGGCAGGCACACATTTTGTGGTAATATTCTAGGAGAAAGAGGCAAACAGACGATTTCTGCTGTGTTTAAAATTTAAAAGTTAATTGAATGGCATCCGCTCACATAATTACTGTCTGATTTTCTTAGGTTAAACCTTCTGCGTATTTACGCATGCGTCAGGTCTTCTCTGATCTTACCAAAATAGGGGTGATAAGTAAGATAACAATAAGGGGAAGAATAATAAGAAGCATTTTGAACCGTATCAAACAACGTGGAACGATGCCAATTTCAAATACATAGCTTAGTTGAATGTGTCAAAAGGATAGCAAAAATGCAAGTTTTAAATTGAAAACTTCGGTAAGTTCCTACTCACAACCCATCATTCCTTTTTTAAGTGGAATGGTTCGCGAGTGCTAGTCGCGGTTGTCACGGGCGGACAGTACGTTCGTTCCAAACAGTTCTGATTCAACAAAGCGGCTAATTCTTCAAAGCTGTATTTTGTTCTGTTTTTTGAGTAATTGATTCATTGAAGAGTTAGATTTAATAAACCGGCTTCGAAGGTTTTTAGAACTGTCGATGTCATTGTTATTAAAATGTATTGTAATGTTCAGAAATCAGCCAACACAGAAGAAATTTCAGAAAGTAAACTCATTAATTTGTATGGAAAAAACCAGTTGAGAGATGGCATGAACAAAGTTTACTGCGTTTTACCAAATTTTTGAATAATGTACATGAGCGAATCATAAGGTTTTTTTTTTCATAAGTAGTCAGAGAAAAATTATTTTTCAAAAACAAAATAATTTTCCGCAATCAAAAAGTAATTAATCATTTGAAGAAAATAAAGCTGAGGATCTACTGAAAAAACGAAAAAAAGTTGAATTCTAAAATAAAATATAATTACTGGTCGGACCTGTTTAAACGAATGCTGTCGATTCCAAGAAATATTCGATTAAACGGGGTATTCGATTAAGCGAGGATCTTTAACATTACGTCTATGGCATAGGTTCCGAGATATTTTATTCGTATAAGTGGGGTATTCGTTTATCCGTTACCCGATTAAGAGGGGGCGACAGTACTTAGAAAAGAAAATAATAGCTCACGCAATTGACTTCACTTCAATAACAAAATATACGCTTCTGGAGCAAGAGCTGGGATAAATTTACACATGCTTCAGGTCTTCTCTGATCTTACTAAAATACTGGTGATAGGTAATATAATAATAAGGGCAAGAATAAAAAGAAGCATTTTGAGTCGTATCAAACAACGTAGAACAATGCTAATCCCAAATACATTGTTTAGTTGAATATGTCAAAAGGATAGCAAAAATGCAGGTTTTAAATTGAAAACTTTGAAAAGTCCCCACTCACAACCCATTACCCCCCTTTTCAAGTGAAGTGGCTCGCGCGGCTTTCATGGACTGACAGTAACTAGGAAATATAAAATAGAATCTATTAAAGTTGTAGTTGACGATATCTAACAGTGACGGCTTGCGACATCCCCCCCCCCCTATTAAAATGGTAGACTTGGATACCAGACAAACGAATATCGTTTGGGGATGAAACAATTGTTTGGGGGCCCGTCTTATTGCATTGGGGGGGGGGGGGGGAACCTCCTCAATTGTAACCTCCCAAAAATCTCCTTATTCAGCAAATTTTGCTGACGATTCGGCAATTTTAAGATAAAATTGCAACATTATGATTGTTGTCATTTTTTATTTTTAAAATTGTTTTTTTAAAAGGTACCTTATGTTTTTTCTCATTTAATGCGATGTATGTGCGACATGTGTGCGTGCTTGTGCTTTTCATTCGGTAAAATTGGAATTTCATTCGGCAAATTGATGATTTTCCCCCTCCCTAAAATTTTAGTTCGAGGTGCCCTGTGCGGCAGTTGAAATGGCAAATCCGGCGCTGCTGCCTGGAAGGTAAACGCGAACAAAATATCGGAACTCGAAAGCTTCGATATTATAATGCGATCAGCCTTGGAGAGCCGCTCTGGTATTATCAGAATCGGATCTGTTTATCGGACATGTTTCACACCCTCTGGCTGTGCTTAGCTGGGGAAGCGAGCCGCCCGGGGAAAGCTATCTCATTTATTTCGTTGCCACCTGCGTCTGATAATTTCGGTTCTGCTTTCTAATTATAGACAGATCGAGCCGATTGCCCGCTCAAAGTGGTGTTGCCGACGGGAACGGGTTGTTAGATGGCGATAGCGAAAGCAGCACGTGTATCACCTACTACTCCCCGTTTAATTAATTAGGAATTGATATTTGGTGATGGCTTTCTGTCGGGAGCCTCTTCTTTCTCGGGGGAGAAAGTATTCGTTCACTGTGATTCTTTTTAAGTCGTTGGAATTTCAGTTTTGTAAATGATGCATTCGGTCACTCTTGCGCGAATGAGAATTTTTTCTTCTTGAAAATGATTTTTGATTTTTATCAAGTTTTCGAATTCCGGAGTAGAGTGTAGAATAGGGGTACGCAGGGGACATGAAGGCGTTATCACGATTTAAACCTAGCGACTTGGCATTCTTAATTTGGCAACTTTCTGCAACTGTATGGCAACCCTTTTAATTTACCGAAAATACTTATTTGGCTTTTCCGAATCGTAATTGCTACAAAAAAGTGTTCTTGTTTCCCCCTCCTTTTTCTCTCCTTACAAATGATCATAATCTCACAAGTGGAAGACGACTGAAGGGATCCCTAGTAAGAAACGCCCAACTGAGGGGGGGGGGGGGTACCATAAAAAAAACATCCAATGTTTTCATTTGAAATATTAGATGTTCAAGCAATATTCATGTTTCTTTTTTTGAGAACGAAGAAAAAAACTACCCTGATTGCCGACCTCATCCTAAGATGAACTTCACGGTTCAGAATGCATTCAAAATCAAAATGTATTTGGATCATTCCACAAAAACGCCGCCATTTTGTCCCGTACGTGACGCTCACACATTTAATTAAAAAGTAGTAATTTTGAAAGGTAATGAACAAAGTTTTTTGCCAAAGAAGTCCCACACCTGTTTGGAATTTCTTAACCAACAAAATTTCATTCATTAACTTTCAAAATCACAACTTTTTTTTATACAATACTATGAGCGTTTCGTGCGGGACAAGATGGCGGCTTTTTTCGTGGAATGGCCCTTTTACTTGTCTTCGAGGGGGACATGAGGAAAATAGAGATAATCACAGCGAGTAAAATTTGCCTGTCGCAAAAGCAGAATCAAACCGGAACATTTAAAATCCTTTTAAAAGCCTTGTTCTAAAATCGACTTTAAATATTTCAATTTCATTTGTGAACAAATAGAAACTGGCAACCGATAAAAATTTTAAATCATTGAGCTTTGTTTCCTTGTTGGCCAACAATAAGATCGGTTATGAATAGCTTGAATAAAGATTTAGTTGCATTTAAATTTGTTAAAACAAGGCTATGATGCGAGTTCTATCAGACGCAGAAAAGTTTGCTGTTTCTCTTTGGTACTATTTTTTTAATGATTTAAGTATATTTTCACTGCAAAAATTGCGGTTAACACTCTTCGAGGTTCTAAATTAATAACGTAATAAGTAAAAGTTGTGCGGGGGAAGACGAGACCTAGCTAAGAACTCTCTCGATCAACCTTCCTTTCGAACAAAAAAAGAATGATCGAAATCGGTCCATCCTTTCAGGCGCTACAGTACCACAGACAGATACACAGATACGCACATACACAGACATTTCTAACTTATAACCTCTTTCCTTGTGTCGGGGTTGAAAAACAATGGTGAATTCCAAATGTATTTGGGCGTAATACATTTGGAGCGTAACAGAGGGGACATCAGAAGCTGATTTCGCTCCAAAAAATGCATAAAATGCTCTAAAACAGGAAGTTATAAACAAATTTGATTTTTTTCAAGAACAATGCTTGAGTATGGGTCCTAAAATAGAAATTAAATTCTCATTTAACCTGTATAAATTAATTAAATGTATATGTAACAGAGGAGACAAAAAATGTCAACACTTTTTGACAAGTACTACAATTTATGCTGAAGTCTGTGAATTGGAACTCTTTAAAAGCTCATGGTAATTTTTTTCCAAGTCTAAGTATTTCATGGTAATGCTATCACCCATAGAAATGTTTAAATACAACTTATATTTTATTTAAACGAGAAAAACAAATTGTTACAGAGGGGACATCAGATGTAATAGAGGGGACAGTTTACGAATTTTAAGCACATTACAATGAAATATCATGGTCAAAAGTCACACTTCTATTGCTTAAAGTAGGAGTTGGAAACAGGGTTATAATATCGCACATCGGAACCCAGGCTGCATCATTATAGTTATAATTAAAGGACTTTTGTCCTCCCGATCTTTTTAAGAATACAACGTGAACGTTGCCCGTTTCTTTGTCTAATTCTGTAATCTGACCTACAAATTTGACTAGCCTTTTCTTCCCCTGAACTTTAACAACTACGAAACAACCAACAGTTACATTAGTTGGCATTGAGCTTTGATTTGCATTTCTCTCACTATTGGTCTTAAATTCGAACTGTGTTCCTTCCTCAGTGTGTCCAGTGTGCAGATTGTATTTCATTTTGAGAGACGAAACTAAAGTTTTCACTGAAGTCTACTTGTAAGACACACTTTTCTGGATCTTGTCTCAACTGCTTGAAATAATCAGATTGCGTTGACTTTTCATAGCAATGGAGTATGAATTTTTCCATCTGGCTCTTCAGATCTTCTATCACATTTGATAGTGTCCCCTCATTCAAAAATTTAACGCTTTCTTTGCTTCCAGTGTCTTTTTTCCACTGATACCACTTAAGTGGTTCTTGTAATGTTGCATCTGGAATTTCTTTCACAAACTGGCTGAAATTTTCTTTGCAATTGTCACACTTACTTTTCATACAACTAATTGAGCGATTGTTGCAAGTAGCAATATTCAGTAGTTCTGTGTAATCATTAGGCAAACAGCTATGCACTTTCAAAAGTAAACTTATATTTTCATGAAAAGCACATACACACACATTATGTAGCGTTTGACCAACACTTAAAATATGGCTTGGTCGCAATTCAGCAAATTTAGACTTACCAATTTCTATGTTGGGATACTGTTGCTTAAAAGCTTGATAAGCTTCCATCACAGTGCACAGCATATATTTTTTTTTGTTTTGTAATTTTCTGTCCGTTTTCTCTAACAACCATGCAGTCTGCTCTTCCAGGAGTCTGATAAGAAATTTCATCAGATGAGTAGAAATTCAATACCAGTTTTCTTGTTTCATCAGAAAGTTTATTGCTGGGCTATTTCTTTTGTTTTGGTATTATAGTTGCAGATTCACAAAGTTTGTGTAGAGCTGCACAGCGTTTTCTTGGGGATACAGGTAGAGCACATCTAGCTCTTTTTACAGCTTTACCCAGTGTTTGTGGAGTATTATAAGGAGAAAATCCATCAACATTTTCCACTACCTTTGCTAATGTCTTTTTATTCTCCCTTTGTCTTCTTTTCTTCAACTTATCATTTTTTCTGTCAATCTTTTTCTTCAAAATACTTCTGTTTTCATAAACTTTCTTCTTATACTCTCTATCCTTTCGCTTATACCTATCCTTTTTTTCTTGAGACATTTTAGCTCTGTATTCTCTCATTCTTTCAGATGCTGTTTTTCCCATGGTGTTAACATGCAAAAGTAAACACTTCAAGAAGTAAAAATAATACAGCTTTGCATATGAATGTGACCAGACACAATGGAAACTGGTTTAATCTGGCTGAAACAAGATGTTTTTTGTGCATTCCCAGAATCCCTTATGAGCAGTGCAGCCAATGAGACTCTGTTTTAAAAATTTATATGGAGCTGTAACAGAGAGACACTCCATCTTTGTCCCTTCTGTTACTAATTTATGTTCCCTCTGTTACTGCCATATTTCTTTTAATTTGTAAAAACTTTTCAAAATTTTTACAAAATATCATAATACTATTACATTTTATTGTAAATACCTCTTTAAAAGTTTGAAACTTTATTATATTTTGAATAAAGTAAACTTATTTAAGAATTTGTAACAGAGGGGACACGTAAATCTCTGAAAAGCTTTTAATTAAAAAAAAACTATGAAAAACAATTTGTATGAAGAAAATCACTACACACATATATTTAGACACTATGTACTTTACTATCAAAATAGAAACCACATGAAACATACCAGATTTTAAATATTTTTTGCAACTTAAAAATTAGGATTTTTTAAGCAAGAAATCAAAATCAGAAATGCCTCTCATTCGTCCACAATTTTAAATATAATAATGCATAATTCTGAAAAACTGACTTTCAATTCAGAAACTTCAATAAATTTCCTTCAAAATGATATAAAACACTATGGTATTTCTTTAAGTTTATAAAACCATATGGTGGTTTCAGTTGGCATGGAATTGCACCAATGCTTTACAAGCAGTATTTATTGTTTGAGTATTGTTCTTAGTATATAAAATTTCTGTCTTTTTCAAAGCGAATTCTGTTTATCCACCCTTGCACGATTGCACGTATTTTGTTTGTTTATACGTTATTGTTTACATCACATGTCTCGGCGTTCTTTGGTTCTAGACGCAGGCTAGACGCTACATCACAGCAGCAGGCAAATTGTTGAAGAGAAAAACTTTTTTTGTCGATTTTTCCTCGTTCCTAAAAAAGGGAAAAAAGGATATGAAACACAGTCGACGCTCGATATAACGACCATCTCCGTCCCCCCAGAAAAAGGTCTTTATAACGAGTGGTCGCAAAAGAGGTAGAAAATAAAGTATATTGTGATAAAGTTGTGTTTTCCTACCCGTCGTTTTTTGGGATAGTCTTAAAACGAGCGTCAACTGTAGTACCCAAATACAGGGGTGCCCATCCCCCCCCCCAAGCTCAATGGCGCAAATTCCCCCCATAACTTTTCACAACCCTCTTGTACTTTATTTTATCCCTATTTATTATTTTATTTATTTTTTCAAATATTTATTTATTTTTTAAATTGTAACTATTACTTTTTTACGTATTATTATTTTTTTGAAAGTATTATAGTTACGCGCAGAATAGAATCGATTTTTTTCTATTCCAGACATTCCAAGCGCACACACACACACACACACACACACAAATAATAAATAAATAAATAATAAGTAAATAAAAGAAATAATTAAAATTAAAAAAATAAATTAAGGAATAATTTAAATAAAAAAAATAGTTTATAAATAATGGAAATAAATAAATAAATTAGTTTTAAAAAATCCCCCCCGCCCAAGAATTTTGATGGCGCAACTTGCGCCATATCCCCCCCTCCCTGTGGGCACCCCTGCCCAAATATATGTTTTAGAATATCTCAATTGCTTTTTTCATGAACCCAATCGTTTCTGTTTTTTGTCAAATGATATTCGGGAATTGTTATTACCCATACTGTTGCAGTTTAGATGAAGATTGAGAAATGTTTCTGGTCGCCAATGGCCAATGGAAATTTATCAGTCGTCACTTCATTTTTTTAGTCGCCACTTTTTTTATCCCCCCCCCCCCGAAAAAAGAAAGAACTAACCAATAAATTAGCTTTTAATTGCTACTTAAGCGTAAAAAAGTTATTAACTTAAATAAAGACCAATACATTAAAATTACAAGCATTAAAATTAATAATACAAGTGTGGTTTGGGGAAGTGGCGACCGGGTGGGGAATGAATCTACAACTTTTAGTCTGCACTGTTCTTATTTAATCGCCATGTGGCGAGTGGCTACTGCTAATCTTGATCTTATGTTTCAGCTATGTTATCATGGTCTATTTTCTGCGGAACGTTTATGATCTTCCTCAGTTCCTAATCTTGGATACCAGGATGGCGCTTGCATTTATGGTTTCTTACAGCGATAAGCCGTGTAAATTACTAACACTTCCACTTCCATGTAATGTTTTCCTTATCTGACTTCTAAAGACGATTTATCTTGTGCAAGGACGGCGGCGAGTTTTGAAACTCTCAACTCAAGCTTACAGAAGCTTGACGATACTCAGAGCCTCCGGATGCATTTTTCATCTTTTCGTAAAATGTAGTGTTGAGGTATCTTTCCGCCTCATAAATAGAAAGAATTAACGAACGACATTTGAACATATTTGCAATAACCAGATGCTTTTAAGTTTTTTTTTTCCGATTTTTTTTTTTAATACTAGTAGTCAAGAGAAATTTTTAACACCTCTCTGCAAGCGTATTTCTCGCATTGAAAATCGAAAATGAGCCTCAAAAAGTTTTCACGCTTTGTATTTTTTAATAAAAATTTTATGTTGTGGAAAGTGGGCCGGCGGTGGGGGGGGGGGGGGGGGGTGTAATTATAACTTTAAAAATATTTCATTTTAATGTTTCATTAATTTTTTGAATGCATTAATATCACACATTCCAAATGTTAAAAAACAAAACAGTTCACCTCTCATCATCCCTTTACATCTTCCATTACAAAGTTATTATTATTTAGTTTCAGGAGCCTATACAAAGTTATTATTATTTATTTAGTTTTAGGAGATCATCTTTTTCTCAAAGGGTTTGATATATTTTGCAAAAATTTAAGGTCACTATTGATTAAATTGTTTCTTCTCAATTATTAAAAAAAATGTTTCGTTCGGGATTTTTTAATGTTTTTTAAAAATAATTTAAACGTGATTTTCTTTCATAAAAGTTTAAATATGAGTTTTATTTATTGTTATAATTATTGTTATTATTGACAGTGCAACTGAATTTCAATTAATTAAAAGGTTTCTTGAGTACTTGTATATCCATCAAGCTTTCTGCTTAATCTATATTAGGCCCTCTCGAACCTCGGTGCTATTATTTTAAAAAAGAGTTTTCTGAGTGACACCTTTTTCTCAGAACTACTCCATTTTATCCTACTCTTCAGCGTGGGGCGATGAATGGTTTTCACAAAAACACGTTCGAAATAAAGTCCCCTCCCCCGGTTTTACTGCAGAAATGTCTTTAAAATGTCACATGGAGAACCAGATGACATGATTGAGAAGCTTTTCTCTCGGCGCGGGAAAAAGTTTGCCAGTTAAAAATATATGTCCAGATCTTGAGTCAGATTGCAAATGGCGTTGAACTCTCGAAACTGGAACCAACTTTTCATCATCTGTCAAGTGATCCGTTCTCTATCCATCAAGCTAAAACGTTTTGTTCTTGAGAATTTTTTCCGTAAAATGTGTTGAATCATCTGCGATGGCTTTTCAGAGAAATATTCCGTGTTTTAAGAACGTCTGGAGTGAATATGAACCAATAAATATAAAAAGTAAAAGTCAAAAAAGAACAAGACAAGTCTTTGTGATGTAAGAAACTTGTGGTGGCAGTTAAAATTGTAAATGTCGTTCGAGGCGGAAAAATAACGGGTGTTATATTAGTTGTTTAACGTTAAATCTAAATTTGATTCAAGAATATCTTCCAAAGAGATCACCAAAGAGATAATTTTCATTCCGATGGGAAAATACACCAATTTTCCGGTTGTCTTTGATGTATCCGCAATGAGTTTAAATGTCTCTTAACCGAAGTATGCGTGGTTGAAAAGTGTGGGTATAAACAGAAATTGCTTATTATTCTACAGTTATAATGCTTTCTCGATTATTACACTGTTACAAGTAAACTCTCATCACTTTTATAACCTCCAATGTATGTCGCTTCGTATGGGATTCCGCACTTGTAGTGGTTTATTTTTAGAATGTTTTGTATGAGTCTTGATTGATAGGAATTGACCCCTGATTACAAAGTTATTATTATTATTTAGTTTTAGGAGATCATCTTTTTCTCAAAAAAAGGTTTGATATATTTTGCAAAAATTTAAGGTCACTATTGATTAAATTGTTTCTTCTCAATTATTAAAAAAAATTCCTCGTGAAGGAAAGAACATTTTGTTTGTCAAGTGCTCCCATAAAGTTAATTTCGTTCTCCTTATACTTGATTTACGAAATTTATGCGTCAAAACTTTCACCTTTTCATATTTCTACCTTGATAATGCAATATAATTATTGTTCTACAATTTAAAAATTTATTAGTGTGTATACTCAAATCTGGAAAATCATGCGGTTTCCGAATTATACAGTACGGATAATCCGCTCACCAAAAATCAGGTGCTCAGAGTTGGTAATCAAATCGAGTCCTATGCTGACCTGGGGCGCTCCGATCAGAGATCATTGCAACATTTCCAAAAATATCCTTACTTGACATTTTTTCCTCTAATGATGTGGCAAGTATAATATCGCGTTTTTTTCATGCAGATAATGTGCTCTTACTTAAAACCTTTGGTAAAATTCGGAGTTTCCATTGGTGAATTGAGAATCTCCGCTCTCCCCCCTCCCTCCTGCCTAAAAATTTAGTCTGCACGCCCTTGGTGCTGGTTATAATTCGTAAATCATTATCAGTAACTGCTTCTAATTTTGGCTAGTGTTACCCAAAAACAAGGAAACGAACTTGGATGGAGTGTATCGGCGGTCTCTTCCATCTGAAGAAACTGTTCTAAGAACATCCTTCAGCAAATGATGGTGGGTGGACACGACCTTAACCGTTGCGATCTGCCCACAAAGCTGGATGTCTATAATTTCCCAGGTAATGACACGAGCATTCGTTGGGCCTCCCTCGGCTGTTGAAGGATTTCCCTCCGTCATTTGGCGGGAACTGATTCTCCGAAAAATGTCTCGATGGGCGTAAGAGGGAAATTCCGCGCATTCTGTAGCCCCTTCTAATTGTAAAGAAGGGACGATCCGGGCTGCTCTTTTGTCTTCGCCAATTCCGGTTGGCGGGGTGACGGATGCCGTGGGGTCCGCTGCACTTTGAACAAAAAAAAAAGCTGAAGAGGACAGAGTTCCCTTCTTGTGTTAAACGGAACGGATGGAAAAGATTCCTGCCATAAATAGAATTGTTTTCCAGTTGTGTTGCATGCACTATGATTGCTCCTAATGTGCATGTCATGAAATGTGTGTGTCACACACAGTAATAATGGGTAGAGTTCAAAGTTTTGATTTTTATCTCTATAGGGCTTTTGAGCGGGGAAACGTTTCGAAAAGGGCATGCCTTTCTGAGTAAAGGAACGTCGACAGCTGCTTAATCTCAACATTTCCCTTTTTAGACCCCCTCAATAACTTTCGTGGACCGATCCGTTTTTACATCAGCTTAGATAGGTATTAAAGAACTATTACGCAAATAAATTTTTATTGTGATGTACTTACTATAAGATTTGAATGCAAAGATAAGTCATTATTATAATTATTACCTTTTCTTTAATGGCACGGCAACCCTGGGTGTGTCCAGGCTTTCTCATAAATTTCTTCTTCGCCAAGGTCTTTCAGCTATCAACTCTTCGGGTAGCGAAATCCTTTTCTAGGAAAAATAATTATTATTTTAAGTTCACGCTTAATGTGGAAAAAGATTGTCCCCCCCCCCCCCACACACTTAATGACAAATAAAATTGTTGTTGAAACATTATTTGAAGCATCAGCCGAAAAGTTTCCCTGAAATTATTCAGAATGTAATTTTTTTAAAAACCTCCTTGCACATTGCAGTATTATAGTCCAGTTTTACATATTTCACCAGAAATGTGCACTATGCGCCTCTCTTCTAATGTAATATTATTGTTGGTTGTATTAGCAATGCAAAACTTACTACGAGAAAACGGCTCTGCCTCAAACTCCACTCTTTCTCTACCCATCCACCAAGCCGAGAAGATTTTATTTCAAGTCTCTTTTTTGAGTGATTTTAAAAAGTTAGGCTACCAATAGCATGCATAGACTTAGGTGCGCGGGGGTTGCGGGGTGCTATTTACGCCACTGATCAACGTTTGAGTTCGAACTTTTTTAAGGCATTGTTGATCTCGAGTATAAAGTTGCTCTTATCATATCTGTTGCCTTTTCCACTCGTACCATGCTACCCATTCACTAACCAGTTTCACAATCTTTTCAACAGAACACTCTGAGTGAAATTGGGATGTTTCCGAATTACTGAAAAATATTTATCTGGCTTTGAAGAGAAATACATGTTTCATGTTAACTTAGAAGGTTTTCTTTCGCAAAAAAATGAAGTTTCATAAACTGACTGAAGTACCGATTAAAAATATTTAACGAATTTTGTCAGTGCAATACAGAAAGGAAAATGAGATCCTGATTTCGCTGGCACTAATCCTGAACCTTAGGCCACCGTATTAAAGTGCGCTATCCTGTGTAGAGGCCGAATGCTGATCTAATAAAAATTAAAATTCCATGCTGCCTTCCCTCGTTACGTAAAATGTTCGTCGTTCGGAATTAAAAGTTTTCTTCATTTGAAATCATGAAAAGTGTTATTTAAGAATCTCAAACCGGTTTTCTTCCATAACGAAAGTCGAAATTAAAGTTGAGTCGAATAAGTGCAAAAATAAATGCACGAAAAGAAAAAAAAAAAGTTTCTGGTTCTTGGAAAAATTGTGAAGGAATTTTTCACATAATTTTCTTCAGTGCGACCGATTTCTTTAGAGACCGCTTTTATAATTTATATTTTTCATTAAAAGTTATCTGAATGTAAGCCACACACTTTACAAGACTTTCCAAAGTTCTTTTGTGTTCTAAAAAGAGAGAGTTGGGAAAAATGGTGGACTCCCCACTTAGTAGGAGAAATAAATGAAGCGAATGTTTTTAGTGTCCGGTTGTGAGCGCCATCTCTCTACCCCTTTCAGGAAAGTTAGCGTAGTACCTCCGCGTGCGGCGTCACAATTATAGAAGTAGAGTAAAGAATGAGCAAAAATTTGCATGAGCTTGATTGCCGCAGTCGGAAGCCATTAAAGAATCGCGTTTCGTCCGAAAAGAAAAATAAACGAGAAAGATGGTTTTTTCGTGGATCTTAAATTAAGTTCCGAATGGGGCTCTTACGTGCTCCGTCTTTCGGCGGCGAATATAAAAGGCAAGAAAGAAGAAAAAAACTTTAAAAGTTGAGTGAGGATCCCCAGCATTTTCCTTTTGTTTGCTTTTCTCGGATTCCATCTGCGGCGAACAGTATTTCACTTCTCTTCCTACAATTTCACTCTCGTGATTTCTATGCAAACGATATTGCTTTCCATCGAATTCCACTATTTGGAAGTCGCTCAAGATGTTTTAAATTGGATATCTTTTTCACTTTGCTTTGGCTGGAACGCCGCCAGAGGAATATTTTTTAGAAAATTCCGTTTGTTATTCCTCGGTTTGAAAAGAAATTAATTTACGCATCTGGGTATCTTTTTACTTCGGGTAAGTCAGAGTCAGGGTTGCTTTTTTTGTCGAATTTCAATATCAGCACCGAATAGGAA